>JAQHUG010000703.1:129626-144202 GCA_028555095.1 Dicrostonyx torquatus | reverse complement strand
CTATATGGATGCACACCTTCTTAGGCTGAGATGGACGGGGGAGGGCCTTGGGCTTTTCACAGGCCAGGGTATCCTACCCCATATCAGGGAAGTAGGGGTAGGACGGTGGGGTAGTGGGGGAGCGGGAGGGCCTGGGACAAGGGGAGTAAATGTAAATTTTTCTTTTAACAATAAAAAAAGAAAGAAAAATCAAAAAAAAATTATACTTATTATTTTATAGTATTTTGAATTGGATTTGGATGACTTTTATTTTGACAAAAGGGAAAGGGGATGAGGAAGCCTTGTTAACCAATTATCTTAAAGAGGTGGACCAAGCTAGTGTGTGGTTTTCTGGGACCTGGAGAAAGTCTACATGTGACCCGGGTGTGCTCTCTCTGTTTGTAGTTCCCTTACAGCACAGCTGAGCTTCGACTTCGCATTCCTCTTTTATCAATTTTCTCCTTATTATAAATAAAAATATGATTGTTTTATCTTTTATCTACCCTGATTATTTCCCTGGTCGAGTTCACTTCTACACTTGGGTAAACTGGGGCAAGGGGAAATGTAAAGGGGACCAGATGATTTAGAGGAAAGAGCAACACGGTGGGAAAGTAATAAAAGAACGATCTTTATAGAGAGAGCCACTATGGGGCTAGGGAGAAGCCTGTTGCTAGGGAAATATCCAGGAATCCACAAGGATAACCCCAGCTAAGATTCGTAGCAATGGTGGACAGGGTGCCCAAACTGATTTTCTCTTACAATCAGATTTGTAAAATCTCATTAATCATCATAGAGCCTTCATTCAGTAACTGATGAAACGAGATGCAGAGTTAAAAAAACAAATCCCATGTCAACCTCTGGGAATCCAACTGAAGAGAGGGAGAAAGGAATATATGAGCAAGGACGGAATAGATCATGATGAATAAATCTACCGAAACAGCTGAACCAAGTTCCTGAAACTCATGAACTCTAGACATACTGCTGTGGAGTCTCCACAGGACCGAAAATAATTCTCCATTCGTGGGAAACAATGGTGAAACTTGGACTATCTGAGGGGCTCCTAGCAGTAGGACCAGGATCTATCCCTGGTGCCTGAGGTTGTGTGTGAGCCAATTCCCAATAGTGAGATGTCATGCTCAGCCTTAATGCAGGAGGCAGGTGCTTGGTCCTTAGTGTGCCAGAGTTTGTTGACTCTACATGGGTGCACTTAGCAGTTGGGAGGAGTGGATGAGGGGTGGTCTGTGGGGCAGGCAAGGAAGGATGGGAGGGAGAAATGTGGTTGGAATATAAAATAAAATAATATATAGATAGATAAAAATTTAAAATAAAGTAAAAGAAAACCTTTTACATCCCTTACTCTTGATAGCAGGTCTTCCCACTCACTGTATGCAGATTTGGTTCAGTAGAGGTCATTGTTCCTGAAACTGTCACATGCCTTTGGATTATGCCAAATGAGGTAAGTCAGCTGTAATGTAGCTTGTTTTAGGGAAGTTTATTTTCCTTATACTTTTGGATGTGAGATTCTGCTCTCATTTTCCCTGACTGTTTTTGTGCTATCCTGGCTAGTTTCTGTGTTTTGTTTTATGATCCATTCAGCTGCTTTTGAGTCTTGGTTTTCTTCTGCATTTATTTAGCTTTCTACAAAATGATTATTACATCATCTTATTTTGATACAAACATTTGGGGTGGCAGCATTTGCTTTTTTTTTCAGGCAGGTTTCTCTCAATAGCCCTGAATATTCTGGAATTCACTGTGCAGACCAGGGTAAGTATGAACCCAGAGATTAGTCTGCCTTTTCACACATAGTACACACACACACACACACACACACACACACACACTCACACAGAGAGAGAGAAAGAGAGAAAGAGAGATGAATTCATAAGATAATATTTCATAGCAAGCATGCAGAGATTAGAAGACAACTTATACATGCTAAATCTCTTCCAAACATATGGATTCCATCAATTGAAGTACAGTTTTCTTCATTCTGGTCAATGATATTATGTCAATATTACAGAGCTAAAGGAAAATTTTCACAATGAAATTCATGAAAATTTTCACATTTTCAGCATGACTGAATCATAAAATGTCAATATGTAACAAGTTAATACATTACAATATTATTTCACATTTCATTCACATAGTTATTAAAGATAAAAATACTGAAGAAGAAATTTTAATCATATATCATAATTTTATAATAAAAATAATACTTTATAATATTTTATGGTGTTGGAGAGTCCTTCTGTATTTGGATTGCTTTCATTGGTTGAATAAAGAAACTGCCTTGGCCTTTTGATAGGGCAGCCCTTAGGTGGGTGGAGTAGACAGAACAGAAGGCTGTGAGAGAGAAGGGGCAGATGCCATGTTTCTCCAGTCCAAGATGGACTTTGGTTAGACTTTCCGGTAAGCCACGACCATGTGGTGATACATAGATTACTAGATATGGGTTAAACTAATATGTATAAGAGGTTAAAACTAATGGACTGAGCAGTATTTAAATGAATACAGTTTGTGTGTAATTATCCCAGGTATAAGCTAGCCAGGGCCAAAAGCAGGACCACAGCCAGGAGCTGGGCACCAGGGAACACAGCCCCCACAGCCTGCTCCTCCACATTACTACAATTTTAGGAAGGAAAAAATAGCAAGACTATACTCTTCATCATACTGATGTAGTTCCCATGATTCCTAAGAAATGCTATGATTTTGCTGCAAAGAAAGGCAACACACTTTTGATTTCAGTAGAACAAAAGGTTTGAGTTTCTGCATGAGTAAAATTTAAAAATTAAACAAAGGGTGAAGGAGGATTTAAAAATATATCTTAAACTCTTTCCATTTAATAAAGAACACATTGTGCTTTTCATGCTATTGCTTAAAGTTTGATGCTGCAAATTCTGCCACAACAAACTCAAAGTTTAATGCTGCAAATTTTGCCACAATAATAAAAATATTGGGAACATTAAATTGTTTTTAACATTAATATCTAAATATTGAGCAGGTATTGTTTTATTTACATATTCATAACTACAAATATTTATAAGTGCATGCAATTTGTGACATCAACCTCAACTAGAGAAGATTAAAAAAATGTGTGTTACATTAATCATTGTTTTATTTGTGATTATGCATTTAGACTACGTTTTAGTCAGTTGAAATCACAATTGTACATAAGCAATTGTTACTAGTTTTTTCCAAAGTTTGTCACTTTTATAATTTCTTCCTGGTTGAACTTACAAATACCACAAAAATGCTTATATAATCTCTTTTTTTTCCATTTCATTTTTGTGTTGAGCCTGTTCTATGCTGGCATGTGTGAAGATTGCATAACTAAGCACAGGCTCACAGAGACAATATAATTCCTTCTGTTTTCCTGCTCTATCATTCTCCAGCTTATATGCTTTAGAGAAGGTCTTTCATGGAACCTGAGTGAAGTATAGGTCCCACAAAGTAGTGATGATTATTTTATCTATGAACTACCCTTGCCTTAATACACTCAGCTCTTTCCAAGAGTTAGGGTATTTTGGAGTCAGTTCCTTATGCTTAAAAGCAAACATCTTTCGCATTGAGTTATTATATCTATTCACTAATATAACTTTAAATCAAAAATAAATCTACTTGAAATAAATTGTTCAATTATACTTTCTTGATGCCAACAATATCAACATTTTAATCTACTTGACAATAAAAGTGTGTTTGCTCTTTTTTCTTAGCATGTATTTCAAGCATTTATTTATGTATTTTATATTTTAATGAAATTTTATAATCTTCAGTATGTAAAGATACCTGCTTATAGAAATATTGCAAGTTACCCAAATCAATATATTTTGTGTTTTACATAGTAAGTATTTAGAAAATATAGTCTCCTACTAAATATTTTCCATGTATGGATTCAAATTTAATAATATCCTCTCTAATTATAGTTACAAAACTATCTACCATCATCAACCTTATCTGTGGTTCCTGTGTCCACTAACTTAATCACTTGCAATTGTAAACTATTTACTCACACTAAGAATAATTTTTATATAATTATAGGATCATATTAATCATATTAGACTCCATTACTCTCTTATCTTCTTACTTCCACTGAACATATTCACCCTTTTTTCATTGAATTCCCATTATACTTTCACAACTTATTTGAATGTGCACCATGTTTTTAGGTGTGCATGCATGTGTGTGTGTGTGTTTGTGTGTATGTTTGCGTGTGTCTGTGCATACATGTGTGTTTGTGTTTCATGTGTTTCTGTGTTTGTGTGTGTGTGTTAATCCAATAAGTTCAAATATCTATGCAACTAAGGTGCAATGCATATTGCTGAGTGTATAGAAATTTTTCTTAAAGTAAAAGATTAACACTAGAAGATATTTTTATTTATTATAATTAGAAAAAACATTCATTAATTAGAATAGGTTGAGATTGGATGAATTAAAGAATATAGGAATGTGTTAAATAGTTTTATAAAGGAAAAATATTTTCCATTAATTAAAATATTGCCCACCAGTTTCATAGACAATATTAAAATAGTATATACTTTTTATTCAACTGTTAATATCTTGAAATGAGTGGAATCAATATTTGTGTAGGGAAATGTTGATATTGCACACCTACAGTCTCAAGCATATAAATTATTACCTTTAAACTTTATTAAGTAAATTGTTATCTTCCCATTTTTAGCAATTTAATCATATTTACTGTATTGAAAAAGCATATTTATTACAAATATAGAATTTGTATGTATTAACATATCATTCTGTAAGAATTGGAGAAGTAGATAGGAAATTTAATTGAATGATGTATTAACTTCACCCTAATTAAACATTTTCTAAATGATAAATTACATTTGATACTCTATAAGACTATTAACCTTGTTCTTTTTGATAGCAAAGTAGATATTTGAAGTTTTGGCTCATTTGTGCCAGTTTCTGAATTACTCTGTGACCTTATCTATGCCTCATGACCCTTTATTTTATGAAGTATGGCTGGGGAATATTTTCTCGGTACTAAGTGGAACATTTAAATCATTAGCAGACATGTTTGACTTTTCAGAACCCTGAAGGCAATCAATCACTCTCACTCTATTATTTTTAACTAACTTATTTTTAGTTCACCACTGCATACACATTTATTTGAATTTTTCACTTAGTAGCACTATTTCTTACCTCACTGGGCACACCTGTACCCATTATATTTGATTTAATGTGACAATTGAAAACAAATGGTATTGACAGATTCTTCTTGAATGTAATTATTCAACAGAACCATCCTGAATCAATTAATCATAGTGTAACTAAAATTTAATGTTCAGATGCTACAGCAATGAATTTCTCATACTGTCAGTGCAGAGGGGAGTCTACACTCTGGTACATAGTTTTTGGGTAAGTTTAGAACTGTTTTTATCAATGCTGATGCCTGAAACAGTTCTGAAACTTTTAAATGTGTTAATACTCATCGGCATTTATTTAAAATATAATTGACAGATTACAATTGTCCCACAACACTTTCCAACATTTTTTTAAATAAAGGAAAATATCTATAGTCCATTTTTGGGAACATGGTCATAGTTTCCTAGACTACTTCCTGCTGGTTGGGAGTGCTAATAATTTTATGGGGACCTATAGACAATTTAGAGTTACAATCAAGTCCTGACTGGAGTATCCTGCGAGCCTTGATCATCTCAGGCAGCAGTCTTGAGGTTGTTCTTGATGTAGAAGTCAGACATTTGGGCCATCTGTTTCTACTGGAGATTTCTCAGGTGGTCTTCCTTGATCAAACCTGATTTTTCTTAACTCAGAATGAATCCACAGCCTCTTATTTCCTGTGGAAACAAAAGCAAATCCTCTTCTCCAAATTAACATACATTTTTACTTCAATTTTGAAGTCAATGTATTTTTCAAAATACCTATCTTGGATTAATTCAACAGCATTTAAAAATAAATATCTTTTAGCAGCTGTTGATCTTTCCTCAGAATTCAAACAATTCAAAAAGAACACAGTAACATGCATTATCCAGATGTATAGTTTTCATCTTTATGTGACTTTATTTTAACCTTTATTTCTTTTATTTCTACTTTTATTTGCTGTTATTTCATGATTTGATTAGTTATGATATGTCCATTAGACAGCATTTAGTCATACATGACTCAGACATTATGCTGTCTGTCTGCAATTCTGCAAGAAAAACAAAGGAAAAAAAACAAAACAACAGCAAACAAAAAAAGATACTTTTTTTTTTTCTTTTTGTTAACAGAGGCTGTTAGTTTCTTTCCTGACCTCCCTGGCTCAAAATAATCACACAGAAACTATACTATTTAAATCACTGCTTGGCCAGACATTTAAGCTTATTGCTATCTATTTCTTATATATGAAATTAATCCATTTCTATTATGTTATATTTTACCATGAGGCTTGTGTCCTACCTGCAAGGTTTTGGCTGATAGTTCACACATATTTTTTTCTCTGGTGGCTCCAAGGCTTCCCACTGACTTTGCCTACTGTCTCAATCTATCTCTTTCTGCCTGGCTTTACTCTGTTAAGCCATTGGTTGAGAGCAACTTTTTTATTACCTAATGGCAGTAAAATATATTCACAGCATACATCACCTCTCGAATCACCATTTCTTTTTTCTTTTCCTACCTTCCTTCTTTCCTTCCTTCCTTTCTTTCTTCCTCCCTGCCTTCTTTTCTTTTCTTTTATTTTTTTTTGAGACAGTCTAAATATGTTGCCTTCTGATATTGGCTTGGTAGATCTCATGTAGATGAGGTTAGCCTTAATCAAGATGCCTGTCTCTGTTCCCAAATGTTGAGAATTATTATATATGTGTTCATATATGCCTGGCTCAACATTTTTATTTTAAAATAAACACCTGAAGTTTATAAATTTTAGTAAAGTGGCAAATACTCATTTACATGTCATTATTGAATTTAATCTGTTACCAGACTTTAAATACATTATTATGCTTATAACTTAAAAATACCACACATATCCTATGAAAATGGTATCAAAATGTAAGATTTCATAACAGAAAAAGAAAAGTGCTTCAATGATATTGTATTAATTATAAAATATTTGTACTTCATGGTAAAAGTAAACATGTTTTGCTTATTTACCTTTTGTTTTTACTTCACAATCAATGTTTCCCCTTCATTCTTTCCCCTCTATTATCCTGACCCACACACCATGTCCTCCTCCTACATTGTTTCTCCCCAGATATATGTGGGCCTTCCATTCATATCAGCAAGCCATGGTATACCAAGCTTCAGTGACACTGGAAAACTCTTCTACCATCAAGGTTGGACATGGAAGTCAGGCAGGAGGAATGTGTTCTCAATGTAGGCAACACAATCAGAAACAGCCCCTGCTTTTACCATTAGGAATCCCACATGAAGACCAAGTTACACAAGCATAACATATGTGCAAAGAACCTAGATCAGTCTCGTGCAGGCTTCAAGGTGGTAATAATCTTGGTATTAATGTTACAACATAAATGCTCATGTTATTTTTTCTAACAAATTAGTATGTTGTTTTTAACATAAATGAATCAAGCCTTCATTTAAACAAACTGATGACAATAAAATTCCTTAGGAAAAGGTAACAAAATGTTTAATATAATAAATGAAAAACTGTGAATTCCATATATTTTGTGCCAGTATAGAACTCGATTTTCATTGTAATATTTATGTGCAAATCTCCACTATTTAATGAATGAAAAGCTCACTCTTTGCTTTAGAAATTGATTTACATTAATTTAAATTGATTAATTTTTATTTAACAAATGTAATATTAGTTATAAATGAGTATAAAAATGATGAACAGAAATATAGTGATGGCTCAGTGTTCAAAAGCACTCATTGCTCTTGCAGAGGATCCAGGTTAATTTCTCAGAACAAATATGTTAGCTCACTGTCCTGTAATTTCAGGATATCCATTGCCCACTGAGACTTTTGTGGGCACATATGTGGTATGCATGCACATGTTCAGGCAAAGCTACCCATTTATAAATAAAATATGATTTTCAACACATTTTATGATTTGTTCTCTCTTTTAATTTGATAATTGAAATTCTTTCAATAATAATACTTATATCTTTTGTCTTTATCTCTCTGTATACAGACATATAATTATCTAGATGAGATATATTCTGATCATGACAGAGAGACACAGAGAGAGAAGAAACAATTGCAAAATTAAAGCATAAAATCTGTAAGAATATTAAAATTATTAATCATGTAATATTTCCTGTTAGATTTTAGAACTCCCACAAATTCAAAAATAATTTTATTAATGCCAACTCAACTTGCTAGTACTTTTACATTGATAAACACTTAAATTATTTAAACATGGTTGATTGAGCTCAGATAAAGTGTGAGCAACGTACAAAAGAAATTGACAAATCATCGATAATTTAGTTAAAAGGTAAAAATAAGTATGATATTTTATTTCTCAATTATCAATAAAAACACAAATCTATGTAAATATACATAAATAGATTTTTCAAATTATCAATAGATAATTTATATAACATTGCAATATTCCATATTGAGTGTATCATCAGTTGCTACTCAAGAGAATCTGAGCCTTCCAAGTTAGCAATTATTATCTAATAACATAAATATTAGTGAGATAATCTATATTTGCTCCATCATTTCTTTCCACTAAAGCTTATTATTTTTTAAATTAAATAATTCATTGGCAATTTCTGTCTAATATTTTCTTTTGTTCACAAAGCATTTTACTATGTAAACTTGACTGGCCTGGTAATTTAAAACAATAATGTTACCTAAATATTTCTAGTGCTGGAGTAATGAATATGTGCCAAAACACATTTTGGGTGTAGAGGTACTCATGAAAAGTCTTCGTCACTTGGTTGAACTTGGCATATATGTGAATATATATGCCACATATGTATGTGTGTGCATTAAATTATGCCAATTGTGGTATTAATATTTTCCCAAAAGCCATGGGAACCCTCTATTTGAGATGTTAGTTTGGATCTATATACTCCAATCACAAAAATATGTTATTGTCATTGCACTTGATTGCCTTCCAGAATGTGAAGGTAAGACGAGACTCATGAGACACCATAAACTTCAGATACTGAACTCAGAGGAATTGCAATGGCCTAGCAACTTCCTTGCTCAGGCTAAATACTCATTGAGTCTGAATTTGCTATGAACATTGTCACATGAGAAAAGCAATCAGTAACACTACTGAGATATAAAACAATGAAGCTATTGTGAATTACAATAATGATCAGGCTATATAAGATGTCTCAAAGGGCATAAAAAGGACACATATTTTGGCGGTAACAAACAGCAAAGTCCTCTTTATGGGAAGGAATGCATATCTTGTATTACTTAGCTGATGACCTGCCACTAGTTGAGTGAGTTTCTTAGAGAAGAACTTTCCATGTCAGTCTCTTAAAGAAATACCATTCTTAGCCACATTCTACAACTTGATACATGTAATTCTCATCCCTTATTATTGGAATTTATTTTTAAGATGTTGGAGATGATTTTAGAATACAAAGAACAACTGTCCATGAAGGTCCTGTCCCCAGTTGTTACATTTATAATACAATCCCTACACTGTGACTTATGGAGCCTTGAGGAAGAGCAGCACATATATTGTAAGAGCTAGAACACCAGGATATCTGCTAAAAGAAAACGTCTCCTATATATGTAAGGGAAGCTTTATCATAAATGCCAACATTTTTTTTATCAAAAACACATAAAACAGTTGGCAGGCCACAATTCATGGGAAAAAAAATCTCACAAAGCCCCATCACTAGACAAAGAGCCATAAGAAATTTTGGTGCTGCAAAAAGAAGGTTCAGTCTTCTCCAGTAAAGAATGCCTTAGTATGTTATTTAATATCCAAGCTGTCTGCTACAAACATATACACATTCAAGCCGCATTCCATGATCTCAGCAGGATACACAACATATATAAAGACCCACCGAAACTCTGTGTATATATATATACATATACATATATATGTGTATATGTATGTGTGTTATATAATATATGTGTATATATTCTGCATATATGTATGTATACATATATATTGTATAAGTGTTCTTCTAGAGAACCCTAAACAATATAGTATTTTTAACAATAGTCATGATCAAATTAATGTATACTTTTTTTGTAAAAACTATTATAGCTATTCTTATTTTAAAGTGATAATTTAAAAGATTTTTCGAAAATATATTTAAACATAATTGATATAACAGTTTTAAATCAAAAATGCTAAATATGACTGCAAATGCATATTGGAGAAAACAATTTATTTCAATTTAATAATGCATAAAGGATCAACAACTTTAGTGTGTTTCTCTTCATTTCTCATATCAATGTTGTGTGTAATTACTCAGGAAACATAGTTTTAATATTGTAATTGTATATATGTATATTCATTGATAGAGTGTATATGCTTATGATCATTTCTTTCTTTAAAAGTTTGGGTGCTTTATAAGACTGAAAACCCATGCTTATATGGAATATTTTTTCACAAATATTCCTATTTCTTAAGAACTTTTATAGCATCTAATCTTGCTGCAGTTTTATGTAATGACTTTTATGCTGAATTTACAAGGTGTGGGAAGCAAAATAGAACTAAAGATGTGCATAGTAAATCATGTGAGATTAATTTAGGTATTTTAAAACCATTAGCCTAACTTTATCAATTATAGAAAAATGAGTTTATAGTTCATGCCTCATCAAAAAGACAGGTTTATCATAACAGAGTAAGAAATCAGATAGTTGGGGCTCAGGTGAAGAAGTGAAGAAAACGGAACTTTTCAATACCACAGTAGACGATGCTCTATTTGATCACTGAAATAAATAATGTGTAAAGGGAAAAAATTAAGCTTGGAAGGAAAATAAAGGAATTTATGCAAAATTAAATTCATGATCAATAAACATGTAGCAAATTGAAATTGCTTTCTATTGAGATAGTTTGGTGACATGTTAGCTGTGTTAGGAGAGATAAAAAGAGAAATGACAAACGTTGAAAGAAATACTTCAATGAATGTATTTTTCATATACATGCCTATATAAATTTTTATATAATATATTACTTCATGTAAAATTGTCACCAGATGTATTAGCCTCTGTCAAAAGCATTCTGGGCTTAAAATGATCATAGTCCTTTATAAAATAAACGAAAAAGCATATTATTCCATATTATTCAAAATACTTTGGCTCCAAAGAAGAGAAAATTCAATGACTAAAGTGTGTGTTATATTAGCATGAGTCTGTGAGATCATAGGCTCTAGGAATTTCTACCGCCAGTAACCTTGACGTTACCATTCCACTTGGGTAACTTAAATGTAAAGTAAAGTGTGCATCCTAAGAAAAGCTAAATGATGTTACCATATGATGTTGACTATGACGGTCCACCTAGCAAATTTATGCTGCCAAGCAAAACTTTCAATGCTAAGTATGGATTCCATTATGTTGGGTCATTGCCAAGATACTCTAAAATATCTCAGGCTACCGCCAAGACTATTGGGTACTTAGAAACACAGCTTGCTACAATATAGAAAGAACCATGAGTGGAACTCTAAAACAGCCTGCTACAATACAGAGAGGTCCAAGAAGTGAGTGGCCAGATACTCAGTGGAATACCCCACTCTTTACTAGGCCTTCCAAGGCAGGGCAAACCCTGGGCTCTTCCCATACCTGACTTAGATTCTCTAGCTAGCCAGCAGGAGAGAATACTGCAGGTAGGCTCTCCCTGTACCCCACTCCCATCCACCAGACCCTGGAAGCTACAAGCCCCAACCCTCCTCCAGACTTGCCTATCCTCCTGCGGAATTCTGAAGAACAGCCTGCTACAATACAGAGATGATCAAGAGGTGAGTGATCAGCTACTCAGCAGGACACCCTACTCTCTAGGCCCTCCATATTGGGCCAAAAACCTGGGCTCCTCCCCTACATGCCTTGGTTTCTCAAGCCAGCTAGCAGGATAGTTTCCTGCAGGTAGGCTGAACCATTACTCCCTTCCAATCTATTGGATCTGGCTATCTCCAAGTAAAACCCTGACCACAAACTCGCCTGTTATCCTACAACCTCAGTGAAATTCTGAAACACAACCTCCCACTACACAGAGAAGACCAAGGGGTGAGTGACCAGCCTCTGGTGAGACACCCCACTTTCGAGGTCCTACATAGTGGGGCTAAACCCATAGCTCCTCCCCTACCTGCCTCAGCTTCTATAGCCAGACAGCAGGTGAGTTTCCTGCAGGTAGGTGCTTCAACACCGATAGCCAATCCATTGAACCCTGAAAGCTACAAGTTCCACTTTGGCCCCAAACCCTCCAACTCCCCAACCCCTGCAACCTCTGAGGAACACTGAAACACAAGCTGTAACTACACAAGAGAGAGAATCAGGAGAGGGACTCTAAACCACAAGCTGTGACTGCACAGAGTGGACAGAGAGAGCAAACCATAAGAGAAGGCCAAGAGAACAGGGTAAAAGAGATCTCAGAGGCTCCCTGAGTCACAGTCATTGACAGGACAGAGCAGATAAAGAACAGTTCCCAATGAATCAGACAGCCAATGCAGGTATTGGATCAAGAAACTAAGACACTGCCGGCACCAATTGAAGGAAAAGATGGGTGGGCTCCAATGCAAGAATTCATGTGCTCAGCCTAGATACAGTACAGAGGACCTTGGACCTTCCCCAAAGCAATGTGCCTTATCCTCTCTATGGAGTGGATGGGGGATGAGGTGGGGGAGGTTATGTGGAAGGAATTGGAGGAGCAGAGAGAGTGGGAATTTGGATTTCTATGTATAATGAAAAAATATAGTTTATTTTCTTTTTAAAAATAAAATAAATTAAAGAAATAAAAACTATTGGGTCCTCTCCATAACTGATGCAATGCTCCATCACTCTAGGCACAACCCACTTAGGTTATAGAGCATCATGAAATTAGGTCGGTGCCCAGTTATAAGCTTCACTCCAGTTAACAAGCACACATGGTCCTGAAGGTCCTTTCAGTGATATGAGAGGAGAAGCATAAGCACCCAAAACACCTAGCTATACAAAATCTGTAATCAGCAACAGACAACTGCTTGCAACAGGTATTGCAATAGTGGTACAAATGTTATTGGCATAAAAAAAACAAATTTCCATGGAAATATGCCATATTTCATCAGATGGAACCCAATTTGACATTACTAACCAGTCCAAAACCTGAAACTAGATATGCCATGGGTCTCAAGATAACTTCATATTATTATTTTGCTGAAGCAACCTATCAATAAATTATTCCTAAAGACATGTCATTATACCCATAGATTAGAACATCACTCATCTTCAAAGGAGATGTTTGGTCTTGCATCTGTCGGCAATTAACACGGGTAATCACAATTCCACGTTGTGCAGAACTTGAGTGACTTTGGAGTACACAGCACTACATACAACATCTTTATAAAACCCTCTTCTAAAGGATCAAGAATCTATGGAAAAGATGAGATAGAAAGACTGTAATGGCCAGAGGTGGTGGATGAAACCAAGGAAACAGAATTACTATGACAAAACAAGACCGATGGACATAGGAACTCATGAAACATGTGACTGCACAAATAAGTCCTGCTCAGTTTCGAATAAAAGAAAATGCGAACACTGTAACTCTCCTAACCATGAAACTTTTGGCAAATGATACCTGCTGGGAAAACAAAAGACAGTTATCTAATGGAGTGTCTCTGTGTATATAAACCACACTGCAGGAAGGCCCCAAGGCCATGACTAGTAGGCCAACACAAAAGGGAACCCATGATTTCTTGTTTTACTTTTGGTGCTTTGGATATAGTGATTTTCTTTCTTTTTATTTGCTTGTTCCTTTTTTTTTTAAATTTCCTAATGTAGGGAATATTTGGAGATTTTTGTTTGTTTTATTTTGCTTTGTTTGTTTTGAGAGAGAAAGCAAGAACATGAAGTTTGTTGGATAAGGTAGTGGGAATGATACTACAGAATTTGAGAAGGGGGAAATATATATGGTATGAAAATATTTAAATAAAAATAGAATTTAGGGCTAGAGAGATGTCTTAGTGTTTAAGAGCATTGACTGTTCTCCCAAAGGACGTGGATTCAATTCCCAGCTCAAATATCTGCAATTCCAGTTATAGGGGATCTTTTACTCTCACAAAGACATATATACAGGTAAAACATATAAATAAATGCATATAAAGATAAACTTTTAAAACATAATATCTAAAGTACATAAAATTACTATTCAAAATGATTGATTATTTATAGAAATAAAAGATAACCAATAAAAACAAAAAAATCATAAAAAATATGTTATTCTTACACTAAAGTTAGTTTGTTTGATTTGGAAAAAAAGCACAAAAGCATGCACTGTAAGGGGAGTGCTAGGGAATATTGCAAATGAAGGAGCATTGGGAAATATGTGAGCACTTAAAGCAAATCTTGTGAGTTATTTTTCGAATTTTTCTTTCCTAACTTTTTAATAATAACATACTGCCTTCCTATAGTATTCTTCATATCCTCATATCACTTCAATCAAGATTTTGTGGAATTTCCTGTATTTGTTTGATGATGAAGGAAAATTATATAAAATATTGACT
>JAQHUG010000703.1:103467-118398 GCA_028555095.1 Dicrostonyx torquatus | reverse complement strand
AATTGAGTATCTTATCTTTAAACATTGTTCATTATATAAAAGACTATAGCTAGCAAGTTAGTGGCCATTAATAGCTACACATATTTGAATAGTGTCCAAAAACTTTGTGCACATAATTATAACAGATGCCAATGTAAACAAAATGTTAAATTCCCTGATAAGTTCCTAGCTGCTAAAAAAGAACTTTTATTAATTTAACATATTTTAAGGTAATAGAATTTAATATTTCATTTGAGAGCTGTCATAAAAATGTTTGATGAATTAAAAATTATAGGGAAGACAATAAATGTGTTATGCTCACTGCTTTGAATGCTTTCAAAGACTACCACTGATTTACAATGAAAATGTAATATGTAGGGATATGAATATCTGGTTTTTGAAGTATTAGGGTGCTTTTAAAAAGTAATTCCAAGAGTGAAGTAGAGCAACCAGAATATTCAAGCTAATATTTGATTCATTTTTTGTAGACTTGTTAATTTATAGCTATATTAAAAGCAAAATCTTTCCTAATATTTGAAAATTCAAATTCAAATGATTTCTTCTAAAATGTAGATTATAATTGGTTGTTAAATGTTCAAATTCTTTGTCACCATATAAGTCAAATGATACTGAAATTCGTTCTCACCATAGTAAGATTAGCAAGCTTCAGAACAATAGTTAAGGACAAAGCTGGTTGGATGTGAGATGAACCCTTTTCCAAAATAAGGTGTAATGTAATTCAGTGCAGACATTATATAACTTAATATGAAGATATATTTTATACTAAGAATAAAACTACCAAAACACCAACTTTATGTCTCCTGAAGATGTGCTTACAAGAATCAAAATAAACATCTTACAAATTTACTTGTAAGATCAATATTGATTATTTGTGTTATTTGTATACTTTTCCATTTGTATTTCTTTACTGTTATCAGAATGTTTAGATTCGACTACATTGCCCTCCAGCCCAGCTAGTCTGTCTTCCACTTGATCCATTTTGTTAGTGAAGCTTTATACTGAGCATTTATTTTTGTATTGATACTCTTTAAATATTTTAATTTGACTTTCAGTGATAAGGATATAGCACCACAGATAAATAGTTTGTTGTGCAAAAATGAAAACTAATGTTTAGATTCACAACACACACACATAACTAAGCAGATATAATCCATCAGGCAAGTAGGCTATCTAAAATAGCCACAGCTGACAAGTTTTGCGTTCACAAGAAAGTTTTCCTGAAGAAAATTGATGGGGATTGAGGAAAAAAAAAACATCAACTTTAGAATTCTACATAAATGGATGCACAAATATTTGTATACACACACACAAACAAGTACACCACAATACACATATAACTATCTATCACACACACAAATTCTCATACACGCACATGAGCACGCACACGACCACACATTCAAAACTCTTAAAATCTCCTTGGATCATTTCCAAAGCAAAAGTTACTAAGAGTATTTCAGGGAATAATGTAACAGAAACTGGTTGTGGTGAGTTATTATCTAACTGCTCTTCAAGATAGATTCTTTTAAATAGTATTATTAAATATTTAACTTTCAATCATTTCATATTATTAATGGAAAACTTTAAATTATAATTAAATAATAGTGCTATAAACATAAAAGAGTTGTTCACTTTGTTTTTCTTATTCTTCAGGCATTATTAGGTAAATTAATAATTGTCTATTATTTAGGAAAGCTCTGAGGATTACATTTGCCACAAATTTACTGTTTATTTGCCATACATTTATATCTTGTCAAACTTTCTGATTCTTAATAGCCTGCAATTTCTATGTGAATATTACTAAAATTAATATCTGCTTTGGATAATATGCTATATTTTTCTTATATGAATGACACTGTATTTTGGAGTAAAAAGACTTCTACTCTTGTGTCTATATACCTTGACAAGTAAATACACTGTTTTGAGTTTTGCTCTCTTTGGTGTTGTTTTTTTAGTACAGTTACCTTTTCTAATATATTTGTTTTGTGCTTCATCACCAAACTAAAGTACATCGTGTTTGAATCTTTGAGATGTATTTGTTCTTGCCAATTTTGTGGGGCATTTTGTCAGTGTCAAGTCATAGTGCTCTGAGGGATGGATGGGCCTTTTCCTTGAAAGACATAGAATGACCTAAGAAACCATCCACACAGTCCTAATACAAATGCAGTCTAAAGGAGAGGGGTTCCGTTATCTTTTTAAATATCTAGTATATTATTTTTATCATGTGCCCACGTTTTGTTCACAGCATAATAGAGCATTTTAGTGCACACAGCAAAGTTATGGAGAGATATCTTGTGTTTTCCTTTATCAGTTTCTACCTTAATGCCTAGAACAAGTATTTTTCATTGAACACTAGAATCTGTTTTGTTGTTTTAACTAGAACATTAGGCTGTGAGTTTCCAAGATATGTTAGTAAGAGCCTGAAATCTTGGTGTTATAGGTACCCAGAAACATACTTAAACTTTTATGCGGATGCTGAGCATTCCAACTCCAGCTCTTAATTGCAGATCCACTGTTTTATCTGCTGAGCCATCATTCTACCTCTCTGTACTATCTTTCCTTATTCATGTGTTTATAGCTATAAAATTATTTAGAAAATAATTTTTCACTAGAGATAGCTGGATTGTGTCCTCTCATTATTATTACATTTTATAATATATTGTATCTCTTATCTATAATTTATAATTTATTGTGTAAGAAAACTGATTGTTACAATATAATTAATATTAGCTTTTTAATGCCATGTCCACTGTGAATACAATAATCTTTGTCTTCATATTTTCATAATATTTGTACGATGTTAGTAAACAAAAACAATAAGGCTAATACCAAGATCAATGTACTATTTACTTTTGTTCTTGGCATCAATAATAGGAAATAGTAATATCATAATAAGAAATAGCATTTCAAGGCAGAAGGAGAGATGTTAAGAAAACAGTATGCAAAGTTTCTCTACATTGCTTCATTGCAAAGTGGTAGAATCTCCTTGAGTAGATGAGTCAGAGAAATTTTTTATAATGACTCAGACAAAATTTTCATAAGGACTCTGTAAAGTCTAAGAGTATAGACCATTTTAATAACTTTTCCAAAATATTCCTCTTCACTGGAACAACTAAATATTTGAACATTTATTGATAATTAAATCAGCAGAAGCAAAACCATGAAAGTCTTGGTGTACCATTACTTATTGTCTCACTATTTTTAAAATTTGATTCCTTTTAGGAGCACATTTTATAGAAATTATCAAGAAGGGGTTATTTTTCAATTCCTTTGAGGCTTAATGCATTTAATAAATTCCAATGGAGATTAAGAAGAAATAAAACTTTTGATTTGTTCTCATACTCATCTTGTATGTTATTTACATGAACAGCACCCTTACCACCTTGTGAAGACTGATTAGCTGCATGAAACATTTCAGCCCAAGTCATGTTTACAAGTACTTAAGATATAAACCATTAGGTTGGGAATATCATGAAAAATCCTATGACTTCAAAGAAATAAAGTCTTCAATAAAATTTTTTGAGTAGTTAAAATGATGTGTGTCACTTTGTTCCATACTGGCAACATATAATTTTAAGCATAGTAGTCTTTGAGGCTTTCCTTTACATAGAATTTACATAATATAAATTCTTTATCATCAATAAAACTACCCATATTTATCAAAATTTGAAATTTATTCATCAGGAATAAAATTTTATAGGTATAGTGTGATTTATATAATTCCCTACAAACTCCTGTAACAGGAACACAAGGTTCATAAAGTAACTTGGTTTGTTAATGAGAATTCTCACGAATAACTTCAGTTTCTGTGTACTATCTTTATAATTATGTATAATTAATATTGTAGTTATTTACTAAGATGTGAATGTGTTATTTCAAGCATTATATTTTTAGATCTAATTTTTAATATTTTTAAGTTCTCTTTCACATATTAAAATCTACAGTTTTATTATTTGTCCCCATTTGGGAATCAGTATTTTCCTTTAGAGTTAAGAAATAAAACCTAAATTACGAAGTATATTGAAAAAAATTGTCATAAAGATTATCAGCATTTTAATCCATTTACTGAATCTATTGATTTTCAAGTGTCTGTAAAATGATCTTTTCTGCAATTACTCCAGAGAGAACTATTGAAATTTCAGTTGAGGATGTGTTAGCAATTAATCTTTTTTCTTGTACAAAAGTTAGAACCTCAAAAAACTTGTTTGGTCTTAACATTTCATTATCTGAAGCTAACCTGGTACAACGGTATTCACTTAATTTCTGATAAAGATTTTAGGGGAAGCAGCAGAGGACAGGTTTTTTTTGAGTCTGCTCCTTATATTCAATGGGGTCAAAATCAATGTATTCATAGCTTGAACTTTCTGTAGAGAAGCAGGATTCTTGCACTCATATGTAGGTAGAATTTACACTTCTGTGATGTTTCATTGAGAATTCCCATTTTCTAGTAGCTATGAGGACGATCCCATTTCACACAAATATTGGCATATTCCTTTTCACAGAACCATTCAGAATCCTCATATATTTCCTCAACATAAAACAGACTGAATTCTTGAAGTCTGTTCTAATATATTGAATGAATGTTTCAGGCTTATATAACATTTTCAATTGGCTAGTTTTATGTTAACTTGAAACAAGATAGAGTCATCTTAAAGGAGTGATCATCAATTGAGAAAAAGCTTCCATAATTTCTACTGTGAGCCTTCCTTTAAATTAATGATTTCTTTTTTGGGGGTGAGAAACAGGGAGAATTGTAGAAGGAATTTGCAACTTAGGGCTAGAAAGCTATGAAGTACTGAGAGCTGCAGGAGCTTAGAATATAAAAATGTTTAGAAGAGGGCAGATAAGAGAGGCCTGGTTTGTGAAGTTTCAGACAGAAGCAAAGACGTTGTCCTGGCTGTTGAATGTGTTAATGTAAGAACCTTCAATGTGGTACTGGTTATGAAGGCATGAAGGAGTCACGGAGAGCAGCTGGGGCTTGTCCGTAGAAGACAAGCTGTGTGTTCACAGAGAACAGAGTCAGAGATGTGACCCAAGTCCTTTGGAGAAACCCAGAAGAACAGTGTGAAAATCCCCAATAAATGGATATTGTATCATTCTCACTTTTGGGTTTTTGACTTTTGTTTGTTCAGATTGTGATTGTGCTGTGGTTCTTCCCTCTTAAAGTGAAAGAGTATTTAATTTATTTTGATTTAACAGGATCCCTCAGTTTAGAGACTTTGGAGTTTAAAGGGTATGGATTTTAAAAGAGATAGGTTATTTTAAAGAAACTGATTTTTTTAATAGCTTGTATTTTTAAAGACTGTGTGACTTCTAAATTTTAAATGTTTATATTATAATGTTTGTATAAATATGTGATGTAGAGGAAGAACAAAGAAGGAAAGGTTATAACTTTACAATGATGGATTTGTGTGTCAAGTCAACAAGAGGCTTATTGTGTTGGCTAGTTTTATGTGAGCTTGACACGCATTAGAGTTATATGAAAGGAAAGAATTCCAATCAATAAAATGCATATATAACATCCAGCTGTAAAGCATTTTCTCAACTGGTGAATGATGGGAGAGTCCATCCCATTATGAGTGGTGATATCACTGATGATCCTGGGCTCTACAAAAAATCATGCAAGCAAAGTTTATGGTACCAGGCATAATTTCCCTCACATTAAGTCATAAGTCCTCTTAGCCAGTTGTTTATTTCCTGCAGGATAAAATCATCATTATTGCACCTTTAACAATACTTTGAAATTCTGGCTATTATTTTGGTAAGTCAGCAATACAGTTCTGTGAGGGTCTTGATTACTTTTCTACCTCAGCCCATGCATAGAAGATTCAGGTACCTGAAAGATACTACTCAGGAATGAGAGCCCAAGGTCAGATACATTTGTATTTTCCCCAGTCGTCATTTTAAAGTCTGTTATATCTTCAGAAATGTGGTCTTACCATCATTCTGCTGGGAGGTAACCAGGATCATGAAGTTGAGTGTAACTTGTGATTAAAAATCTTGATTGCCATAAGCTCATTCTGTCATCACATTTATTTCCACAAATGTTGATTTTTTTGGTAAACTTTTAGAATGGATTTAATTCTAGAGTATCATATGGATATATATATATATATATATATATATACACACACACACAAGACAATATACATTTACAATGATATAAGATCTATAAAATCTGCCTATAATTCTAATGATTTGCAAATATTCTATATGTACACACACATGTGTATATGACTTTACAAAATAAAGTAAAATATGAAAAAATAAGGTATATTTCTATGATTTAATATGTCAAAGCCACAGAAGTCTTAGTACATGCACTAATTTCTGTTAAGTTTGTATATAGAATTACATAGTCATATACAGTTTTCTAAAACATGGCTAAGTGTATTCAAGTTGATTTCAAAAATTTGGATCCAAGCATAGAACTTAACATAGGAGATAAACTTCTAAGCAAGTGGCTGGCAAACTAAAAGTTTTGACTAAAATCTCATTTTTCTAATAGTGTGAGTGCTATCAGTATTGCAGTTATAAATAATTGAAAATATAAGCAATATATTTAAGCACTTAAAAATTAAACAAATGTTAAATTTCAAGTCTGTGAACTATCATTTTTCTTCAAAATAAATAAGTTGAGGGCTACAAATCCCATAAAACTGTGTTCATTTTTTTTATAAAGGTCCTCTGAAAAGGAGTTAAGGAGAAGTCTTAACAGTCAATCTGTGTAAAATTAGAAGTAGAAGAGATCTGGACAACGAGACACACGTTCTTGGGGGAAAGAGCATGTGAGGACAAAGGAAAAATCAGTCATCTGCAGCCAAAGAAACACGTGTCAGAGCAAATCAATATTCCCCACAATTTTATGGTGGATTTCTAGGCTTCTGAACTGTGAGAAAATAGAGTTCTATTGTTTCAAACACCTGCTATATTGTATTTTGCTATTGCAGTCATTGAAAACTTATGCAAACATCCAGAAATAGAACAAAGCAGATTGCCACAATGATGTGTTATTGTCTTTAGCTGCTTTCACAGTCTGAACTTAAGCTGTAGTTGTGATGAGAATCATTTGGCATAGATGCCTGAAATATTTAGCGTTTTGGCTTTTTACAGGAAGTTCTTGACAAATTCTGGTGCAGTATCTGGGAATATGTACATTAGAAGGCTATTTTATACTTATAATTTTGAAAAGACATTTAAAATGTGTAAATATTAGCTATAAAATTGTGTCTGTACTCTTCCTCTTTCTAAAGCATTGTAGATATGTGCTTAAGTAAATTAAGATTTCTGGGTAATAATCAAATGATTATAATATCTTTATGATATTAAATGTCTATTATTAATAATAGTGCAAAGCTAAATACTATCTTCCCAAGTAAGCTATAAACCATAGATTTGTATGTTAAAGTTCCAGAAGATAGCTTTAATGTTGAAATATCTATAATCAGTAAGCCAGGCACAAGACAGATTTCTTTTTTGTCACAGAATGGATGTAGAATTTAAACGTAATTTTGTTAAAAAAAACTCAGAAAAAATGAGTTACATAAAATAAACCAAGTTATGTTAATTACTGTACAGTTGATAACAGAAGCAGCCACAATACAAGTGGCTCTTATTTTCCTGGGCATTAGAAGTGTGAAGAATAATGTGAGAAAATATCAATCCAACTTTTATGTTGAAATTGTGGGAAAAAAATATATTTCCCTTTGTCAGTGTAGGCATAAGGAATTGAAAATGCTAGGTTTTCAGTGAAGAGAAGCCTTTATGTCCCAAAGGGAGGAGGTGCATGATAAAAGGGAGCATTCTTGCCAAAAACAGTTGGATTTGATTTCTGCAGCTTTATTCAGAACAAAAACAAATCGTTTACAGTAACCTAGGTCTCCCAGCAACACACACATGAGATGCAAGGTTGCATTCCAGGGATTTACACATTTAAATGATCCAAATACTTATGTTCTTATTCAATGTGAAGCTGCAAAGGAGAACAATAAGCTGGTACAATCACATTATATTGTCACATTCTATAAATGGATGATTAATCCTACTATGTGCCATGTTCTCTCACTGGATCTGTACTAGTATAAAGAATGAAGGACAATCTCATAAGTAATGGAAAGGGCTAACAGAAAAAATAGTGTTGTCTGAAATATATAAAATATACTTTATAAAACAAAGCAAATTTGGAAATGACATATTTATGTGATAAATTATTTTACACTTTCATTTAAGAAATGTGAGAAAGAAAAACATATTTAGTTATGTTGACAGAGGTTTCCATCCTACCATGTCTCACAGCTGTTCAGTCCCAAAGAGAAATACAGAGGTCTACATTAATTTAAACTGGTTGGTCTATTAGCTCAGGCTTTCTTATTATTAACTAATTCTTATATCTTAAATTAGCCAATAATCTTTGTCTGTGTTATCCATGTGGATTGGAACCTTTTATCAGTCAAGCATTCTCGTCTTGCTTCCTCTTGGTCTGGGTTACAACTGCAGACTCAGCTTTTCCCAGAAGTCTACTGTTCTGGTTGCTCCACCTATACTTCCTACCTGGTTACTGGCCAACCAGAGTTTTATTAAAGCAATACAAGTGACAAATCTTTACAGGGTAGAAGACAATTGTCCTGCAGCACAATGTTTTCCTACACACAAAAATGTAAGACTTTGTATTTATCAGAAATAGAGCCATAAGTAGGACATAGCGATCTGAATAATATTAACTTTTTTTCTTAACTTTGATATTTATCATTTCTTTGCTTGTACTGGGAAAATCCTGATTTTTACTGAATGGAAACATTGATGTCATAAGAGAAGAAACACTTTTGGTACAGATTTTCTATGGTTTGAATGATGTTTAGAAAGCCAGCTGAATGAGGTTCCACAAAGTTTAGTGTGGGTTTTACTGTATTTTAATTTTCACAGGGATAATACAAAATGGCATGGACACTTTTACAACTGTAAACACAGCTTAAATAGTCTGCCTTAGGTACACTTTATCACTGAAGGAGCATCACAAACATATCAAAATACTATTACATAATGCTTGTGAATAACAAAAACTTTAAAAGAATTCAAAATCAAATTAAAAATATATTTTTCTATGCTAAAAATGGAAATAAACATCTGTAACAACAGCAATCAGGAGGGGGATACATGGAGTCAAAAACATTGAAGGGTCATTTTTTCAGTCTAGAAATCTCAGTTCCAACCTTGGTTATATGAAATCTATTTTCAAAAATACTAAAATCTTTCTAAGGCTGGTGAGATAATCAATTTAGGAAAGACTGTCTCACTGTCACATTGCTGGATGAACAAAAGCCCTTATGACTTCCAAAACCTTAGGCTTTTTTTTTTTTCATAAAAACAGTAATGTACTTACTACCTCTTTGAAAACAGAGACTATCCAGAAACTCTGAGGGTACACAATGAAGAGATCAAAATGGATCATTCTGTATCATAGCTCTTGCTTTTAAGGCTCAGAGAACAAAATGAAAAGAAAGCAGAAAGATTTTAAGAGCCAGAATACCAGGGAATCTGTGGTGAAATGGTCTCTCCTAGAAGTGATTGTGTAAACAAGAGTAACCAGGAAAGAAGCATTATCAAAAGACAGGTTGATGAAGAAGAGAGACTATTTCATGAGGTCGCAATGATAGATGAAGAACTTCCAGCAACAAATGACTACTAGAAGAAGGAGAATTTGCCTCTCTCAGAGATGATACACACCAACAACAAGAACAGATTCAGCAGGGTATACTATATATAGTTGTCACACACACACACACATCAATCCATGTGTGTGTATATATATATATAATATGTATCATGTATAATATAAATTATATGTTAATACGTACTATATATATATTATTACATGTAATAAAAAAGAGCTATGCACCTGAATGGAAGGATATGGTAGTAATTGTGGAAATATAGCTGGGATTGTTGGAGAAAAATGTAGAGGTAGTAATGTAGCTCTATTTCAATTATACTTTGAAATAAATTCAGCAACCAAAAATGAGATAAAACATTTAAAAATTTCTGTTTGTACAATTAATATAAATTAATAAGAAAAGGTAAGTAAAATATGGAAAAAAGGTAAAATTAATTAAAAAATGACATCTCTAGTTGCAGTTTTGACCCTTTAACCATGTAATCTCAATTTATGCTATTTCATTTCATTTATTCATTGGAAACTAGTGTATTTCTTCTACTGCATTAATATATTTAGTGCATAACTTATTTTTTTAAAACTAGCCAGAGAATTCTATTTGTATCTTCAAATACACATATATAATATCCATGTATTTATATTTATAATATTCTCCTAACCGTTAGTGGTATTAGCCAAAATTCATTTAACTCTTTTTCAAATGAATACATAAATTAATTGTTATCTCAAAATTAAAAAAATCCAATAAGATTTTTAAAGTAGTGTAATAAGCAAATGTTACATTATAGCAATGTTTGCTCTTATTTAAAGATTAATAAAGTTCAAATCTATCTAGGTCAAATGGAGCACACACACAACTTTTATTTGACCTAAGTTTACACTCAAATAAACACATATTATCTGTTACAAAATTCATCAGCAGTATAAATAGATTGAATGACAGTCAGACTTGCTTAGTCTTTCCTAAAAATGCTTTAAAATCTTGTTGGTATCTTTAAACTTAAAGAGTATAGTAAGTTTAAATTAAATAATAAATATTCATTAAAACAAATCATTTCCAAATAAGATAGACTACTGAAGCATTAATTTGAGAGTATAAGTTTAAATTTAATCTTCTTTGGTTTCTTATTTCAGAAGAGCCAAAATATTTGTGGTTGGTAGTGAATATATCCCATTTTACATCTTAAAATGTATAACTAGAAAAATCTTTTAAAGATAATGAAATGATCCACTAAACTGTTACTGAAGTGTAATAACATTAAGTTTGAGCATTTTGTCGATATGTTACTGAAGTTTCTAGAAATAATAATGCTGAAAAGCTACATTTGTAAGAAATGTCACAGGTTTGATTAAATGTGGTTTCAACATATACACATGAACATTTTTCTCTAGGAAAATGTGTATAATATATGGGGTACATTATTAAATTTTAATGTTTATCACTGGAGAGTATCAATGAAATTCACTAGGAGTTTTACAAATTAATAATTACAATATTGAATTTTGATCTGACCTTTGCCTTGCCTAGTTTTGATAAAGTTCATTATGAGTTTTATTCAGTAACTTCTAATTAACAATAATAATAATGATGATAATAATAAAAATTACCTTAAAGACTTTTAAAAACCAAAAGGTTCCTAATATCTTAATGATGAAAAATATTAGAGTAAATATCTAAGTAGATGTGAATTAGAAGGAAGAGGGTTTGGTATTAACCTACTCATTTTATACAAGTCTGGAGTGGGTAGGAAAGAAGAATGGCATAAGACAGCCAAGGAGATTAGATCTACAGTTTGATAGTTTTCAATCCCAATAGAAAATATACAATGTCTCCTTATGACTCAATATCCTTGAAGCTACAGTGAAATTTTTCATATAATAACAAACTTTAAGACTCTGGGATAGATGCTTCCCCAGTAAATAGATATGCCCCAAAACAAGTATCTTCTAAACTGGATGGAAACTATGAGACACAGCGTGACCTTATGTCACATACAGAAAATAATGAAGTCAAAGTGTATACTTCATGGGAAGAACTAACACTGAGACTGCAAGATTAAAAGTGGGTAACAAAAAACAAAAATAATAACAAAAATTGCAAAATAAACAAGCAAACAAATAACATTAAAAATCCACAAGTCAGAACTTACCGAGTTTTCTACAACTGCCCTGTTTTTTTACCTGCTCCCAACCTCTAAAATGAAACTTTGCTATTATTTGTTTCTCTAATAAATTTTGTTTCAATTAGATCTATCTATCACTCTAATTGAGGAGATAACTGATAGCAAAAGTCTTACAAAACTAGAGAAGAAATGCTTTCAAACATTTTTGCTCACAGCCAATTGACTCACAGCTTCTACATGACATCATTTTATTTTATAGTAAATGATCTAGTTTGCTGCAAAACTTACCATTATATGACATAGAAAAAGTGAAATAATAGAATATGATTATGTTATGTGATATTCATAGTAACTTTTGACCTGATGAAAAATGATTAAATATCCAATCATAAGAAAGAGTAAATGCATACATAATTGAAGTCCATGAAAATGAAATTGCTGATAGAAAACTTATGGAAAATGTCTCTTAGAAAAATGAATTTTAAGTATATCAATGTTTTTTTTAAACTTTCAGTTTTTTTAAACTTTTCAAGAAGCTTTTATTTTGTAGCATGTGCATTACAGGAAACAAAACACAAGAAGCCAAGAACAGTCACCCAGTTACATGCGGCTCAGCTTGCTGTGTCCCTCTGGATGCTTCAAGTGTACATACACTAGGTAATTGAGGTTACACAGCATGTACCATGCTTGCCCCCACGCTACATGAGTATGTTGATAACCAAGAATACACCACACCATCTCAATCTGTCAGACAAAGCTGTAATCCTGTCTTCCTTGGCAACAAAAATTTCAAAGACAAAAATGGCAGCAGGCTTCTAGATAGAAGTACTGGCAAAGTTACAATTAAAATTCTGCATTCCCTCGATGCTCAGCTTACAGGGAAACAAAGCAACAGAGCACACTAAGTACAGCATTCCTAAGATTATCTTCAGATCTACATAGTAAAATGTGAAGGCATGTTCCTGCTCAATAAATGTATTCCTATGGAGCACAGAAGATACACCTATGGCAGGGGGTCTCAGGATGTCAATCTCAACACAGCACAGTGCTGCAGATCTCAACCTGTGAGCCTCCCTCTGTCCCTCCACAGTCAACTTAGCAATATGAATTAACTTACTGTCCAGACACGGCTCAACAATTCCATGTTCAAGAGGAACCTTTTCTGACAATCTGTCAAGCTATACCTTTAACCAAATTCGATCCTTTAGGTTATTTATTAAGTTCAGATGTTGTGGAATGAACTTGGTGTGCAATAAACACAAGCATCTTCCCAGCAATGATGTATGCATCCCTGGGTACAGCTGAAATTGTCTTCTAGATGTAGTGGTCCTAGCCAAGAGCCCTTCTTCTTCTCTGTCCAACTCCAGAAGACAGCCCTCCCAAAAGACTAGCAGGACATTTATAGTGACTGTTCTACTTCTAACACCCTTTGGGCACTGGGACTTATCCTCTAATACTTGGAAACATTAACGGAAATGCACACCAGAATGACAGCTAGACAACTGGGAACCAACCAACAGGCACAGTACCTTACTCTGCACTATTCTTTCCCCTGTCCACCTCCACCAACTGGGAACAGCATCTGCTCAAAGAGCATGTCTAACAATTCCATTCCCAGTGTAACCATTCCTGTGAAATAACAATCCTTAAAAGGTGCTGTTAACCCTCTATTTTCACCGTGTGTGCATATTTTACATTATGAATTGGTGTATGTGTGTAGGCACATGATGCCACTTTATCTGTATGGAGGCTAGAAGACAATTTGTAGCTGTAGAGATTGCCAACGCAGGGTAGAGATAGGAAATCACAAGTGTATATCAATGTTTTAAATGGATAAAATTTAATTTATAATGTCTAACCTCTATAAAAACTAAATTAAGCCTAGAATTTAGTGTTCTCTAAGTTCAGAGTGATCTCTAAGACCAAAATTTATTGGATATTTGACCTCATATGCACTGTTTGCTAACTGTTCATCTAGAAAATAACATTACTATGTCTTCAGTTACTTGTAAAAGACTTTAAGGTTTCTATATTTGAAACATTTTATAGTTGATTGTTACTGATTTTATCAAGAACTATTGTTTCAAAGTAAACTATTAAAATATATCAGCCAAATATTTTAGATATACATTTGCAATCATCAAATGTAAAATTTTCAATAAAACATAGTTTTATAATTCTATTTTCGTTATTCTTCATAGTTTGACTTTATCGACTTGAAAGATTTTAATGATGTAAATATTTAGAATCATTTATGAATAATTTAACTAAGAGTAAAATATTATGATCAACTTATCATTGTTACTGCCAAATAACTCTTACTTTTACCAACACACAGATTTTTCTGTACTGGTTAATGCTTTTGTTTAGAATAGTTTTTGAAAATACTAGTATATGTGTTTTGCTTTACCTTGATGTACCTATTATCATGATTATAGTTCATACTGACAAATGATCAAAGAAAAATGACTTTAGTAACTTGTGGTTGTGGATGATGACACCTTGGTACTCTAATATATTCAAAGAAAGGAGGAACAAACGAAGGAAATATGGATGGTTTGGGAAAAGTGTGACAGGAGGTATGACAGAGAGAGCATTTGACTGTGTGTGAGAGAAAGATAATAAATAATATATAAATATATGTATAGATATATATAGATAGATATTTAGATAAATATATGGTGCTGATAGATAATAGAATATAGAGAGGGAGAGAGAGAAGAAAGAGAGAGAGAGAGAGAGCCTTTTCATCACAAAATAGCCTAGTCCTACAGGTTTATTAAATGATTTCCTTATTGCATTGTTATGTTCCAAGGTGACAAGAAAATTAAAGCAACTTTGAGTGATCAGAGTCCCATATAGATAAATCAGCTATCAATTCCAATAACTACCCTGACCATCAACACCCTTATCACTTCATATACGTATTCAGTTTCTTGAAAATTTTGAAGAAAAGGTACATTTTCTACTTGAAATTGTTCTGTATATTTGTTATAATTATGTTGATTCTATACAATAAAGCTTTTGGGGGTTCTCTATTCTTCATTGAATAATTTGTGCATCCTCTCATTTATATTCCATTTTATACTAAACTTACCTTTATACTGTATCACAATATAAAGCATAAATTAATAATATGAA
>JAQHUG010000703.1:49318-67868 GCA_028555095.1 Dicrostonyx torquatus | reverse complement strand
AAAGTGGTTGCACAAGTTTGCATTCCCACCAGCAATGGAGGAATGTTCCTCTTACTCCACATCCTCCCCAGCATAGGTTATCCTTGGTTTTTTTGATTTTAGCCATTCTGACAGGTGTAAGATAGTATCTTAAAGTCGTTTTGATTTGCATTTCCCTGATCGCTAAGGAAGTTGAACATGACCTTAAGTATCTTTTGGCCATTAGAACTTCTGTTGAGAATTCTCTGTTCAGGTCATTACCCCATTTTTTAATTGGGGAATTTAGAATATTTGTGTTCACTTTCTTATGTGAATGAAATAACTGTTAAAGTCAGAAACTAAAGTCGACTGGAGAGTCTTCTGTTGCTTCATAGTTGCAGGGACAAATGACAAATACTAATGAAATGTACTAAATGAAGCAGAATTAATTTAGAAAAGACACAAGATAATAGGTAATGGTCTACGAAAAATATTTATATTGATTGTATGTGAGAAAACAAAGTAGTCTAGCCATCATTTGTCTGTTTGTGGAGAAAGATTCTGAGAATTACCCCCTGGCGTACAATAGAGATGGTTTCTTCAGATATGCTGATTGGAAGAAGCTGGTCAAATTAACAAATCTAAAAGTCAACATGTCTAAACAGACATTTCAGAATATTAATTATGAACTGACATTTGGTGAATAATTTTTGTAAGAGCCAACCTACCACATTTCAACTGATAGCTATGAAGATATGCGGCTACAAGTTTACTTTCTTGTCACTAAACAGAAATATTAGATATGCTTTATTAATGCCAATGAACTATAAAATCCTTTAAGCATTAAACATTTTATCACTAAAGTCAATTTTATGCTTAGGGATAAAAATAATTTATTTTTCAGAAAAGGAGACATGTACTATGCATAAAATGCTATAACATGATATATGGAAAAACCATGATAATCAGAACAAAGGTAAAATTTTAAAGGAAAATCAAGTAAAAATTGATAGGTGGTTTTCATGTAACTGAGGAAAAAAATTTCACTTGGTAGAGTATCTGTTCTTTGTTCTCAGTTAGTAAGTGTGAGATGCATAAACATTTGTTTAACTAACTTTATGAATTACCTAACCAATTATCCCCTTTATATTCTCAATTAAAAGATTTTAAAATATCCAATTATTTGTTTATTTTATTTTAAGGCTATATGTGTGTGTGCCTGTTCATGTGTACCATAAACATGCAGTGTAAGTAGATCCTATGCAACTGGAGTTACAGCAGTTTTGAGTCAGAGTACAGATGCTGAGAACTTACACAAGATATTTTATGAGTGTAAGCAGTAAGTATGCCTAAACTCTGAGATTCCTCTCCAGAACTATAATTTTTTTTAAAAAATCTAAGAATGAAACGTGGATAAAAGGCCTAAATTTTTTCACCAGCAACTTATCCTCTGAGGAGGCATCCTATAAAATATAAATGAATTTGTGACAGATCCAAAACTGATACTTAATATCTTCAGTTTCTTGAGAGAGAACTTCAATACAATGTAATGCTTCTGGCAATAGAGACATTCTGCTATTATAGGCGAGAAGTTCAAGCTAATGAGGCATATGGCCTTGGATGGATAAAATAAAAGCAGGTTAAATAATGAAATAATTAGGAAACTGAGCAGATATGTTGGTAGACATATAATTTTGGTTTGAAGAAGCATGCAAAGATACCATATAATTTTCCTTGGAATAAAAATATCTTTCTAACCAGCTCATAATCAATTTCATAATAAATATTGCATTGACTGACACAGTCTTCTACAGTAGTGATGTGAAACAATTTTATAGGTAGACTTTTTTTCTGGGGATAAAATTAGTATTATATGCACATTTTTGTTTTGAATATGCCTGACATAGAGCACAGGTTAGACAACAATTTGAAAAAGTCCATTCTTTCATAATATGGTTTTCAGGGATCAGACTCATATCATCTTGCTTTGCAGCAAGCACTTTTACCCACTGAGCCACCGTGCTGTCCTTCCCAGTCTGATTATAATCCCCCTAAAGCCCTTTTTATTAGCCCTAGAAGAACAGCATGCTAAACATATGGTTGTTTCAAGATTATGGGCTTAATCAACATTTTTTGCTGACAAAAAGGAAAAATAAAAACAGTTGCAAATTTAGAGGACAGAACTGCTAAATTATTTGGGTTAATAAAAGCTATATTGATGAATAATATTGAGAAGTCACTATAAGGAATAGGAGTAAATGTCAATGACATAGTTCTGATTTTGTTTAGCACAGAGTCTTCAGTATGACTGCTCTTTTTTATTAGTAGAATTATATTCACTGACCACTGGTTTATTTTGATTGTTCCACATGCTTCCTGTGCCATTTCTATATAAGCTAAAACATATGACTGGACCTAATTCTGGTAAACTTATTTCCAATTAATGTTTTGTTGTTGGGTTAAAAACTATCTGTGATATACCATACAGATGGTAATATACAATATATCATAGTAAAAAATTATTTTGTTCTTGATGATGATAATCCTCATTTACTGGTGACCAGTAAAGTATAAGTTCAGGTTTGTAGATCATATTTATTCATTCTTAGTCTGGACTGCTGTAGGTGAAATATGTGCAGACAAAATCATAAATATATAACCCTGCCAATTATTTATTTTGCATTCCAGATACAGTCTATGTCTTTATTATTCTAATAACAGTTAATATCCCTATGTAAATTGTATATGTTGGGGACCAATTTCAACAAATATACACCACTTATGATGGAAGGGGCATTAACATTAGAAAAATAATTAAAGAGAATGAAGACATGAGTGAAAGTAACAAACAGAAGCATAAGATAATATCAGGTGGGAGTTTCAGTGAATACTGAAATGCACCTATGTTTAATTTTCCATGCACTTTTATACTCCAATTCAACAAGTGGGAAAAGAAAAACTACTGCTTTAATGTGATACAACGTACAACTAAAACAATTGCTTGCTTCAATACTTTGAGACATCAAGTAATTAATTCATGAGATCATTCTCCACAACTTTGAATAAGTTTAAACTCTCTGACCTTCAGATGAGGTGGGAATAGGCTCACATTTTTGGACCTCCACAGTAAATACCATTCAATCTTCATACAAACCAGTGAAATATTGTTATAAGAAAGCAAGGGGAGGATGGTGGGGTAGGGAGGAGTGGGGGGCCTGGGACAAGGGGAGTAAATGTAAATTTTTCTTTTAAATTTAATAAAAAAGTGAAAAAAAAGAGTTTTCAAAACTAGAAAAGTTTTCAGAAGTCACACAATCGCAGAATAATCAGAAAACTCTTGCTCTAAAACTGAAGATCAATGGGTTTATTTTTTTACCAAAAATAAAGTTATATTTACATGATGTAATTTTGTTATAGTTTCCCTTCCTAAAACTTCTCTCAGATCCTCCCTCAAATCCCCATCATGCTTACTCACAAACTACTCTTTGACTCTTTTTCTCTCGATTTCTCTTTCTCTCTCTTTCTCAAGAAAACAGGAATACTAGAAAGGAAAAACAAATGAGAATGAAACAAACAAATCAACAGACTCATCCAAAATGAAAAAGAGAACACAGGAAATGCTTACCTGGAGAGCAAGCAGACAAACACACAAACATACGCACATGCATACAAAGCCCATTAATCATAAGATACTAACATTCAACCCCCTGGTAATAAAAATTTCTTTATGAATCTACAGGAAAAGTTAAAAATGGTAGTGCAGACAATGGTGTATGAGTAGATTAATCAAATAGACAAACCTGATCTGAAAGGACATTCAGGGCTGGAAAATTTACTCAGTGTTTATTTCCAAACATTCTCACAATGGCTCATAAACATGTGTAAACATATACAGTAAAAACATCCATTTGCATTTATCTGTAGATTGCTTTTGGTAAGGCTGCCATTTTTACTATGTTAATTATCCCTCCCAAGAACATGGGAGATTTTTCTACTTTCTGGTGTCTTTTTCAAATTCTTTGTTCAAGGATTTAAAGTTATTTACATACAAATCTTCCACTTGTTTGGTTAGAGTTACTCTGAGATATTTCATTCTATTTTTGACTATTGTGAAAGTTGTTATTTCTCTGATTTCTTTCCCACCCCTTTTATCATCTGTGTACAGGAGGACTACTGATTTTTTTTTAGTTCATCTTGTATCGTGCTACATTACTGAAGTATTTATGAATTGTAGAAGTTTCTTGGTAAAAATTTTGGGATGGTTTATATAAAGTATCTTATCATCAGCAAACAGTGACAGTTTGACTTAATCTTTTGTGATTTGTATCCTACTACACAGCACAAAAGAAAACAATGCCATTTTGAATTTTGCAGGAAAATTGATGGAACTAGAAAATATTATTTTGAGTGAGGTACCCAGATCCAGAGAGACAATTATCACATGTACTCACTCATAGGCTGTTCTTAAACATAAAGCAAAGAAAACCAGCCCACAAATTACAATCCCAGAGAACTTAGACACTAAGAGAGACTTACATGGATCTATCTAATCTACATGGAAAGTAAAAAAAGACAAGATCTGCTGAGTAAATTGGGAGCATGTGAACCTTGGGGAGTTCTGAAGAGGGGAGGAGAGAGGCAGGGAGGGGAGCAGTGAAAAATGTAGAGCTCAATAAAAATCAATAAAAAAATCCACACAGTTATAACAAATAATAAAGATATAAAAATTAAAAATAAAACTAAGAATGGGTTTTGCAAGAGTAATTAACAAGCCCTGGGTGAGTTGCAAAGTAATCTTCCCTATATGGATGAAAAGCAAATAAATTTAGGTCTTCACAACATGTGTTAACAAACAAAGTGTATACATGTATCATTCATCTTCTTGGAACCCCTTGAATGGGTTCTTTGACTGATCTTGGAACGCTTTTTCTGTAGACATTTCAACCAAGTATAACCCGAACCAGCTATATCTAACACATATAGTTTAATAGGAAAAGAATCCACACAGAATTACAGTACCAGATAGTGCTCCTCCGAAGATGCCGGTAGACCCGCGATCCTCAGAGAGAGCGCTTCCCACGTGGGTCTATCTTTTTATACCTCTTGGGACCTGGTGGTCCAGCCCCGTTAATTAATTAACAGCTAATTGCGGGCGGAATAATTAACTAATGGCGGCGTGTGGCTATAAGCCGAATAGGCCAGGACCATTCCCCTTCATCTCCCCCTTTTGTCTAAATAAGATCAATCTAACTCTAGAATAACTATATACAATGGGAACAGACATTGGACATAAAATTACAGACAATAAAAATATCAATCCACTATCCCTCCCCCATCTCTTAAATATAGGGAAGGCATAATTAACCCCTAAATAAAGTCCCAAAGTCTGAGGGCAAAATTTTTCGGGATAAGGGACATTGTTCTCTAAAGCTACTTTTTGCTGTCATGGGGACGACGTTTAGTCTAGGGGATCCATATCAGCTGTCCAAGTAGAAATCTTCCTGACGAATGGTATCCAAATGGGTCCTGTAGCAGTGTCTGTGTCTTCCGTGTCCCGACGTATCAGTCAGAGGAAGGTGTCGCCAATGTGTCCCATCTTCTGTATCTAGAATAAGACAACTCAAAGGTATTAAAATGAGGCCACCATCCGGTGTTATCATCCTCTTTCCAGAAACCTCAAAAAATTGCTGCAAAAAATTATTTTTCATAGTGGAAATCTGAAACCATTAGTTACACATACCAATGAAGGTTATGATAGGTATAATCCCCTTCATTTTTCTCCTATTGGGTTGTCTCAGCAGCCTCAATATGCGAGCCTTTGCCTTGTTTTATTGTATCTTATTTTGATGTCCTCATTTGGAGATGTGCTCTTTTCTGCATTCTAAGATTTGCAAGAGACTTGTCTCTAGAGGGGATCCCAGGTATTCACAGAGAAGTCACAGCTAGGTACTTGGGCAGCAGAGGAGTGGGTGCCTGAACTGAACTTGTCCCATAGTTACTTTGTTGAATATCTCAATCGACACCATAGAAATTTTGCATGATGGATGGGATAGAGCCAGAGACCCACATTGACACCAGAGCAAGGGATTGTGCTGCCAAGGTCCAGTGGAAGAGCAGAAGGAGGGAGAAGATGAGCAAGGACGTCAGGACCGTGAGGGACTGGTCCACCAACAGAGACAGTGTGCTTGATCTATTGGGAGCTCATCAAATCCAGCTGGACCAGGACTGAATGAGCATATGACTTAACTGGACCCTATGAATGTGACTGCCAGTGGGGACTGACTGAGAAGCCAATGATAATGGCACCGGGACCTAGCTCTTCTGCATGTATTGGCTTTTTGGGAACTTATTCTATATGGATGCACATCTTCTTAGACCGAGATGGAGGGGGGAGAACCTTGGGCTTCCCATAGGGCAGGGTATCCTGCCCCATCTTAAGGAAGCAGGGGGAGGGTGGTGGGGTAGTAGGGGAGCGGGAGGGCCGGGAACAAGGGGAGTAAATGTAAAGTTTTCTTTCAACAATTAAAAAAAAGAAAAAAGATAAAAGAAAAGAACGGCAAAAAAAAAGAAAAAGAAAAAAAGAAAAATGAGACTGTCAAGGGGAAAGGAACTGTCATACCAGAAAGGTGAGGAGGAGGTGGGAGGAATGGAGGAAGGTCAAATATGCTGTATGAGAGAATTTATTTTCATTATCAAAAGTTTCTTTCTCTTTTTTTAAAAAAAGATGTGTGCCTTGATAAAGAGAGTATGTCCATTTCCAACAGGAGAGAACTCACTTAAAAATGCATTGGATGATATACTCAGTGACACTCAAATGGAAAAAAAATCTTCTATTTCAGAAGGTATCAATTGGAAACATCATCCTGGTTATACATGGGATTTTTGTGCCCTTTTCTGTTTCTCAGTGATTGGAATTTTATTAGTTTTGAAGTTATTCAGGTCTTATAAGTAATATTCCATACTCATCAATTTTCCAATTTTGTTAAAATTGTAACTTCATGCCCATCTCCAGAGCGGTTCTACTAAGTTATCTGCCTAGACCTTCTATTCATTCATCTGCTTTAATTCTCCAGAAATTCCTTTCCTTTCTGTAGTTTTAGTTTCTTTCTTATAAGAGTCACATTTGCTTCAGGAATATGGCAGGATGGTAGAGAAAATTCCACCTGAATAATGAATTCATCATCAATAATAGTCTAGGGAACACATACACAAGGAAGTTTCTTCTTTCCAATTTTAACTATTCATGAGAAGAAATCAGAACAATTATCTGAGCTTGATTTACTAACGAAATCTGAGAAATACTTCATTAGCAACTTATGACTGTTCAATCACAAAAAGAATATTAACATTCTTTTGAATTTGCCAAATATTGTTAAGTTTTCTTTTTGAATATATAACACATCCAATTTTGTCCTTAGTAAACTTATTTTTAAAGCCTTGAATATATACATTTTCTTTGTTTTTCAGATGTACAAAACTGCACAAAATATCAACTTTAAAAAAATTTCAGTTAAAAAGCATGTCCATTTCTCATTTTCTGTTGACAGGTAGAAGTATAGGACCAACTAAGAAATATATATATGTGACCAAATTGTGTAGTTTATGTTCTTTGACAAGATTTATCTATACTTTTCTAGCAGCAGATTATATTGCTGTTTGCTAGAGTAAAAATGAGATAAATGTCTCTCACATATCACATTAGTCTGAAACAGTCTTTTTGTCAATTTTTGCAAATGCTCATTCCTAGATATCATTAAAAGCCACCATATTTCTATGAAGTATGGTGCATAAATAACACATTTATTAGCTCATAGTAATTAATAACATGAAGATACAGGGTAACTGCTTAATGAGAACAAATTCTACATTGATAATTTTTCTTGGACCTAGGATACATTGCTGTTCACTTTGAGATAGAACACCAACAAATTCTCTCAGTAGGATGACAGAAAGGTACACATGAGTCAGAGGCTGGATGACACAAAACAGTGTGAAACTGTCAGTGGACCAATGTGAATGATCCACTAAGATTATTCTATCAGATGTCCCCATTCTAATGTACAATTAATATTTCAGATGCTGACATCTAAATGACCTGCCAGAATCATGATCAGACTGCTACATTAGTAAGAAATCTCTGGATTTTCACCTCCTAATGCAAATAATCTGATCAATATCTCTACCACAGAACATATAAAAGATTTCCAAAATCCATTCAAAGAAGGAAAGCTTGTCAGTATTTCTCATAATTAAGGGAAAACTTTTCTTTACCTTTCATTTAAGATATTCTTATTATTTTATTAATTTATCTTCATACACACATTTAATTCCTGGTGCTCAGGAGAACAGAATTCAGAGAATAAAATTGGCAATAATTTCTGAACATTGAAAATATTTCTAGAACTTGCTATAATTAATGTTAGTTCTTGTCAGGTATTTCTTCATCTTGTTTTCCTGTACTTTATGTTCTGATCACAACTGTCTTTTTTTCTATTTGTCCAATCAATTCCATGTTCAATAAAGGGTAATGTTCTGTACATTTTTTACTTATCTATGCACATAATTATATAAACTAGTTTTAAATGATTTAAAGGCATTTCATTTTAATGAATGTTCACTTAATATACTTAGCTGTGTTGTCTGTACTGTGAAGATATGTGTAACTAAAGGCTTTTATGAGGATTTCATTATTAATTTAATTTTAGCAGCTATATATTTTTAATTGCTCTGAAATAAAGACAAAATCACTTCATATTCTGTTTTAAAATATATCTATTTGCCTTGTCCTGAAGAAAGAAGAGCAAATTGAGATCCGTTTGACTTGAATTCCATGTTTAATGTCCCTTTGGGTCTTTCAGTTCTAAAACTTCTGACTGTTTCCTCATCCTTGCCCTGGAAAGATGAGTCTTTACAGGCATTTGCTGATTTCTGAATAATTTCTCAGCCTGACAACTCTTACATAGACTGAGTACTTTTCTTCACGCTCTTTAAAAATCAATTTTCCTTTAGTTCCAAAGTTTTATCTATTTCAGTGAATGATGGTTTATTCTTCACATTAAAACCATCTCAAAGCTAAAAACCTTGTAGTTCAATGTCCTAGAAAATAATTTGACAACATTTTTGAAGTCTGTCAAAAAATCTTACAATACTATGATGCTCAAGTATCAGCATTCCATTTCTCTGCCAGATGCCCGACACCCTCATCACTACTACACATGCCAACAGTTTTTTGAATCTCAGCTGAATGCATTTTAATAGCAGAATGGCTTTGTCAGATATGCTAATATGTGTGGGAAAGAGGGAAATAAACCAGATTAATTCAAATGTGTGAAGAAATATGTATCTACTTGGAGAAGTTGAGGAACTTTACAGGGAGTATGCTTTTAAACTATTTTTTGCATCCTTTATTAATATTAATAATATTCCCATTGCTTTTCTTTACTATCCATCTAATAAATAATATACATTAATGGCTATTAGTTGATTCTTCACATTATCCCCCGATGAAATAATGAAATATTCTATTGGACATGTTATACGCAATTGAAATAATTCATTGCTGCTATTATTTGAAAGTTTATAATAAAGGACAACGCCAGTGAAATGGGCTGGCATGGAAATATTGGTTACCCTGATCAAAGGGTCTAGAATATCTTCATAGTTTGTCATTAACTCATTCAGAGTTGATGAGCTAGTAAAAAGAAGTTTGAGAAAAGGTTGAGCATAGAGTCTAAAGGATGGATATTAAAGATACCTTTTTAATCAGTCAAGAACATGTTAAAACATTACTTTTGTTTAAGAGGTATAGAAAACCAAATTTAACATATAAAATAAGATACAAAGGATTAACAATTTTGTTACTCAAAACATAAAGTATAAGATAATTTGAATAATTATAAACTACAGAAATTGGAAGAAAATTGTAATTACACCAGATAGAGAAGAGGAGTAACTAATAATGCAGTTAAGAAGATATATTAGTTTGTACTTAACTGATTTTAAAGTAAGTCACTCAAATAATAATGACTTTAGTTATTTATTGATATATCAAACAAAAATCTTCCAATATATAAGAAATAAGTTATTATTATAATTTCTGACTCCCTACTGTGGTGATTGAATCAGTTGGAAATTTTTATTACTTTCTAATTACCATTTCAAACAGTGGCTAAAATTTTTACTGAGAACATTAAAAAAATAGTTGTTTTTCTTCTTTAATTTTGGAAGCTGCGATGAGCTGAATAAAAGGTTGCTCTGTATTTGAGGGTAGTTTGTATTTATATTCTTCTTTCTTGGTGTTAAAGTTTGATGGGTACTTTCTAGTGAATTATTGTTCTCAGAATTTAAGATTGTTAAGGAAAAAACCCTCAGTATGTTATATAGTGCTTATTTGAAAATTCAAGAAAAGCATTGAACTATTTTCTATTAAAGATGAAAAATATTATTAATACTTTCTTCCCTTAAAATAAATTTATGAGTAAATACTCATGTGAATGTACAGTAATAATGATTCTAACATTAATGACGGTCAAATTATTAAAATAACATCCAAGGCAATTTAGTGGCATTTTTTCTAAATATTAAGAGAGGTGAAACTTTGGGAGGCAAACATTTAAGCAATGTAGAACCAGAATAGCTCATACATTCAGGAGAGCATAGGATATATAAGAATCATTATGCATTTTAAACTCATTTTAAGCTCATTTTAAACTCAGAATTAAAATTGTAGAGGGATAATGATTCTCCTTTCTTGAAAGTCTTTCATAATTTCATATGTATTGTCATAATATATTAAAAGTGTCAGAGGTTATTTTCATTATACAAGAGCTTCTTGGTTGAATGAACATCTCCTGAATTCCACATTTCACAGATGTGTATATGAGCCCTTAACCATTGATGTATTTAATATCATTTTGAGTTAAGTATAGAAAAACTTTCATTTATTTATCATTTCAACAAACACTGAATTATCTTTTGAAAATTCTGTTTATGTTTCAACAATTAAAGCTTTCCTAAAGATGAAAGTGTATTGTTAAGTCACTAGAGGCCAGGAAGTGGTGGCATACAATTTTAATCCCAGGACTCAAAAGACAGAGGCAGAGAGATCTATGTTACTTCAAGACCACCCTGGACTATGTAAGATTGAATCTGTCTAAAAGAAATAGCTCACATAAAAGTGATCCAATACTTGGGTCACTTGCCTTTAGTCCCAACTTTAGGAGGTGGAGGCAGGAGTGAGAGGGCTAAGGGGAGTGAGGAATAGAGGTTGGAAGGAGACAGCAGATCAGTGGAGTTTGAGATTTGGTGGAAATAGAGGCAGTCTGAGATATGGTGGAGACAGTTGCAATCTGAGGATTATCCCTGCATTAAGAGGACAATGAATGAGTAAATGGTCTGAGGACATGATGGGCCCTTATTCTAAGCATTGGTAGAGGTACAAGAACTCACTTATCTCTTCTCAGTCTGTTTCTCCAATCTTGAGTATTAACTCCTTTATATGAATCTAGTTTTCATCATTAATAAAAATTAGAATTCATGCTACATCTGACACCCAACTTTTGGGGTCTAAATTCACAAAAAAAGCTACTTACCTGTGGCTTTGCAGCCACCAACATAGGCCTATGTAGCTACATGTGGTTGGACTCACTGCCCTACCCGATATGTTTTCCTTTCTTGCCTACTGGTGGGCTTTGTATGGACCCACTTCTCAGGCTGCTGACATCTAGGTATCTGCCTTTACATCTAGTGAGGTGTTTACTGTGCTCTTAACCAGTAGTAAACCTTACATCTTCCTCATCATTGGCAGTAGATTTGGTGAGAAAATTGGAAATTCTTAACAGGAGAAATTAGTTAAAAATTTGATTTTCCTACATTAAAAAAATGGTAGACACAATTACAATAGAAGAAGTTAGGTCTCTATATGATTACACAATAAATGAGGTAAAATGAAACAATAAATGAATAGATAACCAATCTAACTAAGATTGGCACACTGTTAAATATTATTTTGGTAAGCCTTCTTATCATTTTGATATTTTTTGGTTTATCTTTTAAAAAGCTGTTAGGTATGAATACAAAGATACATGCCTTAGGTAAAGTTAATAAAACATATCATAGAGATATTCAAATCCACACAATGCATTATAAGGTAAGAGAGGAATAGTCTAAGGTTTTCAGACAACCAACCTCAATATATCTAGTAACTTTACACGAATTGCTAATGATAGAGACTTTGTAAGAGTTGAAGGGACTCCTATGCCATTGTTAGATTTAAGGAGATTCAAGGAAGCAATAATCTCATATAGGATGCATTCACCCATTTGTGAAGCAGAAATTAAACTGGTGGTCAACACGTAATATAATTAACCCTTAAGATTGGAAAGTCTAGGTTACATCAGTGTTGGACCTTGTTCCATAGTTACAATGGAAGACATAGTTGAAAGAAAAGGCTGAAACATTGAACAATGGAAAAGAGCAGGAGATATGGAAATCTTCTAAGATCAACTTCTTGGAGAAAGAGATTAAGCTACTGTAAAAAAGGCAATCCCTATATGATAGCCACATCCTGGCTTTATGCTGTGCAGAAACTTTGAATGCTTGATAGAAAATGGAAGAAATAGAAAAGAAGATTAAATCATTTTCTAAAGTCATACAGTGATTGAGTGAAACATTCATTAATTTCATACAAATTTTGACATCAGTAGTAAATAAAATGACAACAAATTCAGAAGCTAAACAGATAGTAATTGAATCTTAAGCCTTTACAAAAGCTAATTCTCAATGCAAAAGGATAGTTACATCTCTAAAGACAAGATAGGTGCTATTGGTAAAATGGATCTGAGATACAATCAATATTGAATCTCGTAATTGTGATTTTGCTTAGATAGGCGAGGTAATTTGCAAAGGTCTGAGGAAAACTTGAAATGTCAGTGTTTCATTTCTGACAAGTAAGGTCACCTTAAAAAAGAGACTATAAACAGAGATTTCCTAGAGAAAAAATGTTTTTCTAAGCATAATCCAAACATAATCCAAACACCTCTCTTCTGTATTATTCAGAAGGTGTAGCAAAGGAAGATATTGGACTAGTGAATGTAGATCAACATGTGAATTCAAGGTAACTCTTTGCCATTGGACAACTCTTTGAAGGACCTATGCCAAATCTGGTTCAGTCTTTTCCTGTCACGGTGGAAGAAACTCTTTCTCAGAACACAAAAAAATAAAAATTACACTTAAGTAATGCCTATTATAAAAATATACTGATCTGTTTAATAAAACAGTTATAAATAAGAGAACCAAAAAATTCAGGAAAAATTATAATGTGAATAATTTGGCAAACTCCCATCCTAACTGGCCTCTTCAGGAAATAAATGTTCAGCTTTTATGAATTGGAATTTTATCTCAGGTAAAACAGTATGAGATGGATTACATGTACAGAGAGAAAAATTAAAGCCACTTGTGGATAACATAGCAATAAATTTTAGGGATGTGATTTGTTGCAGCAAAGGAATACTCAGAATAACATTCTTAGGAACAAACCATAAATTAAATATGTTTCTGGGATAATATTGCAAGATGTAAAGAACAGTCATGGATTATTTAGGTTGTACAAGAACAGGAATAACAACTGCTGATCTTTCAAAGGCACCAACAGCTCTACCTTTAAAATGGTTGAACGACAAACATGTATGCATAACATATCAAAGCCCTTATAATTCTGTCCAAAAGTCAGAATTATATTCTATTCTCATAGTACTAATAGATTTTATAAAAACTCTACACGTAGATATAGATTCACAATACCCAGAAAGAATTGTTTTGCATATTGAAACTGCTAAATTTATACTACATAATACAGAATTAATTTTAGCATTTATTTAGTTGCATGAAATTATTAGGAATAGTAATCATCCCATATACATAACATGCATCTGACTTGATACAGATCTGCATTATCCTCAAAAAAAAGTAATGCAGAAATAGATTAATTATTGATTGTAAATGTACTGGAGGACTCATAATTTTAAAAATTCATGTCAATAGAAAAGATTTTTTAAAAAGACTTTTTCATCATGTTGCAACAAGCAAAGGAAATTATAAGTAAGTGTCCTATTAGGTCTTTCTGAAACCAAACACCAAATACCTGCAGGAAGTAACCCAAATGGTACTCAACGGAATGAAATCTGGAAGACTGATGTGTCCCATTTTGTAGAATTTAGAAAACCTTTATATATATTATATATATATATTATATATATATATATATATCACACCATTGTTACCTATCTTGGTTTTCAATTTGCTGTTGCTTTGAGTTTGAAAAAGGTTGATTCACTAATCTCATACTTGCTAAGAGTTTTGGCCATTATTGTTGTATATATACCAATAAAGACACACCATGCTTCAGCATATGTCTCTAAGAAAATGAAAATGGTCTTGCTTATATGCTTATATGACACAATCCTATTGGGTGAGAAGTTACAGAAAGAACAAAATAAATAAACAGAAAGGAATATAAAATCCGCAGAAATAGATTACATAACATTTATTAACTTTGACTTTTCTAAATGCTAATGAGAAAGGAACAACAGCTATGGAAGGACATTGGATAGTAAAAAAAAAAGACTACATTATTAGAACTTAAATAATACTTTATACATTTGTTGATCTCAGAATAGAAACCAGGACATATGTTAAATTAGGGATGTGGTTTTGCTTTTTTTTCCACAGAAGAAAAGCAATGAATACCATCAAAATTCAAGATTCAATTTCAACAAGAGAGATCTCTTAGTGAGAAGAGATGATGATTCATCGATCAACATGGGTGTTTAATCTAAACTAACGTAAGAAACTAACAAATTATTTTTATTTGATCGAATAAACCTTGCCAAAACAGAATCTCTCCAACTTTGGGTTGGAGAAGGATTCTGTTTCTTTCTTTTCTGGAGAGTAAAGGCATATACCTAAAGAATCTGAAGACCCCGGGCATTGATACATCTGAAGAAAAAAGCCAAGTCATGCAGAAAAAAAATGTTTCGAGAGAGACTTATTGGTACATCACATTTCCAGCAGGATAAATTTCATAAATCTTTCTAAATATTTTTTCTGCTTTTCGCTGTAGATATATAATGCAAAGGCTCTTTTTGTATTCCTAGTCTAATTACATATTAAATCTGGCTCTGGAGTTGAAATGTGGTTCTCTTGCTTTATATTTAAGTATTATTGAAAAAGTAAAGTCAAAATCTCTGTCTTATGTCAGAATATCCACCTGATATGGGACAGAATAAAAAAAATGACAATTTTATTGCCACTAATCTCACCACCCTTTGATTTATCTTGATTCCAACAGCCTTTCTTAGGGCATAAATATTTCTTAATTTTTGATATCAATATACACACACATATGTATTAATGCTTTTGTCATGATATCAATGGCCAGATAGAATGCCAACTAATTCTAGAAAAAGAATCTACCATCCTCTAAATTATTTTTTGGTTTGGGTCTCTATCAGTTTTCTGCAGTGAACTACTACCATGCTGAACAACAATATTTGAAGTCTTGAAAAGATGGATGGAGTCCCACAATGATGTTTACACTAGGACTATGATAACACGACCAAGATGAAAAACACCACCTAAAGATCTGCTTTGAATTACAAGCAGCTCAGAAAATTTTGAATTGACTAGCTGAGAAGATGCAGCCTCACAGACTACTCTAGCCAGAACTTGAGAATAGCTCTGCACTTTTCTATTATAAAGGGACTGAACAACCAATGAAACAGTAACCATTCCCAGAACCTGACAATTAACCCAGTTTTTTTCTTTTCAGGATCCTCTAAAGATGTGGTTGTCCCAGACAGTAGGAATTAAATTTAAAAACACAAAGTCCAAGAGATGAGGTGGGTGCTTTTTGATCTTTCATGGGCTGTGAATATTTGTCATTTTTAAGGTAAATGGTTACAAGTTGTTTTTGTTGTCATTCAGGAAAAAGGGTATACAGAGGAGATTAGATTCAGGCTATATGCCCTGTTTGCTTTTCAAAACAGGAAGCACTTCTTTAAAGCTACAGAACGTGGTATTTAAGATGTTTTAATAACAGCTTTTTTTTTTGTTTGTTTTAGGACAATGAGACATGACTGCTCCTGGAAGCACTTTCTACTTCAGAGAAGATGGCAGATGATTTATCTCGAAGAAACTCCACATGGAATTACTTGTGGCAAAAGTAAGTCACTGACCAAGAAAATCCTGTGACTGCTGAGAGTATGCTGTCTTAATTGGACAAGCAGGAGACAAAAGAAAGTGACTGTCAAAACTTGTCAAGACAAGGCAGGTCAGTCCTTCAAAAATCATGTTTCATAGAAAACTCTGTCAATTTTTCTAGGCCAGTAGGCTGAAGACAGGGGTCTCAACATTGCAGAGGAACATTGGGTACTGTCCAGGATGATAGCTCTTTCTGTCATTTCTCACATTCTTTAAAATTCGCTTACTCACACTTTCTACTTACTCAGTTAATATTATTTCGTTATCTTGTCTCTGACTGAGTTGAAGACTAGGCAGTTATAGTCATAGTTTTTCTTATTTGCTAGCTTAAGAAAGAAATACACAAAAGAAATGTGAATTATACAAGGTTGAGAAACATAAAAAGATAATTTTAAATTTGTGATACAAATTAGAATAGAAAGTGATCTATGAGGCTGGGCGGTGGTGGCGCACTCCTTTAATCTCAGCACTTGGGAGGCAGAAGCAGGTGGATCTTTGTGAGTTCGAGACCAGCCTGGTCTACAAGAGCTAGTTCCAGGACAGGCTCCAAAGCGATCTACGTACAATATTTTGAACTCACCAAGACAGGATAGATAATGGAGTATTCTCTTTGAATTTGTCAAATGCAAATGAACTAGACATTGTTGATGTGTTTATTGCCTTACATATTATAGATAGTCATGGTATTTATTTTATGTAGTTTTCTTATATTCATTACAGTCTTTTTTAAAATTTAAATAAACCATGGAAATATAGTGATATTTTCTTTATGTTTAAACAAATACAGCCTGTCTGCAGATCAGAGTGCAAACTAAGTCACTAGAGGCCGGGGAGTGGTGGCACACAACATTATTCCCAGGACTTGGTAGACAGGCAGATGAATCTCTGTGAGTTCAAGGCCTTCATAGGCTACACAAGATAGAATATGTCTGAAAGAGAAGGATAACTCACACAAATGTTTGGGTCACATGCCTTTAATCCCAGTATTTGGTGGTGAAGGCAGGAATGATAGGGCTAAATATAAAGAGGACTAGAAAGTGGAAGGAGACAGGAGCTCAGTGCAGTCTGAGGTTTGGTGAAGACAATTGCAGTCGGTGGTTTGGTAGAGACAGTTGTAGTGTGATGATTACCCCCGTAGTCAGAGGACGACGTTGGGGGAGGCAGTCTAAGGATGGAAGATCCTCTTCAGCCTGAGTTTTTGTAGAGGCTAAAGAACTCTCTCTGACTGCTCTGTTTCTCTTATCTTCAGCATTCCCCCCTATATCTGACTATTATGAATAACAATTATATTATGAATAAAAATAATATTTATGCTAATATCTGTAGCCTACAACAAGATATTTTTGACATTAGTCAAATCAGCCCTACTCATTCCTCTTAAAACTAAAGAGAAATCTGTCATGGCTGATGATATGACCTTCTATTCATCAAACCTTCCACAATTATTTGATACAAAAATGTCCTTGATAAGTCAATACACTGTCCTATTAGGAGAGAGATAGTGATTATATATATATATATATATATATCATACATTCTCAGCATTTCTATTTCACTTTTATGGAAGTTAGACAATGAGAATTAGTTCAGCAGCTTCTCATGTTCAGGTTGATATGACTGAAATGAAGGCTATGATCAGCGGACGATTATTCAGAGGCTCTGAAAAAAAATACACTTTTATGAACATTCATTTAATTGTGAATCAAATTTTATACATCTGTTGGATTTAGGATTGTTGGGTATTGACCTGTTCAACTAAACAATTTTCTCTCCTCCTGTCTCCTCTATGCCTGGGTCTTGGTAATAGAGAAATCACAAAAGAGTAGTTTATCTACCTATGAAGTGTTTGTATTCTCCTTTTGCATAAAATTCTGAAAACTTCCCTACTTTTAAGAGTTCATGTTGTTAATTTTGGTTGACCAAAAATAATTTGCTTACTTTTTGGTTCTCCAATGATAATTACATCTGAGAAATCAATAGTACTATGCAGCCTTCTACTCATCAGTGTTAGTGCATAAAAAAGACTTTGTAGTGTGGGAGAGAATCTTCATAAAAACAAATGTCTAGTCAGTATTTACAATTCTATAATATCTTTGATATTGGTTGAGTTTACTCAAGATCTGCCAAAAATGTATTGTAAAACTGATTTATGTGTATCTAAATATATATTTTGATCTATATGTCATAATCAAAATAATTATACCTTGTGTATTATTTTGTTTTTTACAAAATTAGTTTGAGTGAGACAAGGTCGTTCAGGAACCCCCTCCTCTGCTGCCCAAGTACCTAGCTGGGGACATCCCTGTGAATACCTGGGATCCCCTCTAGAGACAAG
>JAQHUG010000703.1:34581-48527 GCA_028555095.1 Dicrostonyx torquatus | reverse complement strand
TGGTATTGCTGGATCCTGAGGTAGGTTGATTCCCAGTTTCCTGAGAAACCGCCACACTGATTTCCAAAGTGGTTGCACAAATTTTCATTCCCACTAGCAATGGGGGAGTGTTCCCCATACTCCACATCCTCTCCATCATAGGTTCTCATTGGTGTTTTTTATTTTAGCCATTCTGACAGGTGTAAGGATAGAGCCAGAGACCCACATTCACATCAGAGCAAGGGATTGAGCTACTAAGGCCCAAACGAAGAGCAGAAGGAGGGAAAGATGAGCAAGTCAGGACCCTGAGGGACTGGCCCACAAACAGAGACAGTGTGCTTGATCTATTGGGAACTCATCAAATCTAGATGGACCAGGACTGAATGATCATATGACCAAACCAGACTCTCTGAATGTGACTGCCAATGGGGACTGACTGAGAAGCCAATGATAATGGCACTGGGACCTATCTCTTCTGCATGTATTACTTTTTCAGAACCTATTCTATATGGATGCATACCTTCTTAGACCAAGATGGAGGTGGGGGGGGCTTGGGCATCCCACAGGGCAGGGTATCCTGCCCCATCTTAAGGAAAGAGGGGCAGGGTGGTGGGGTAGTGGGGGAGTGGAAGGGCCTGGGACAAGGGGAGTAAATGTAAATTTTTCTTTTAACAATAAAAAATTAGTTTTCAGAAAATGTTAAAGAATCATTGTGAAAAACACTCTTTAAACTCTTGTCAAAGGCAGTATTGACCCAATTTGTATAAATTATTACCATTTTATTTATCTTTAAGATATATGAGTATCAATTTCGTGGGAAAAAAATTAAAGGCATCTGTAACGTACTCTGTATAACTGACTTATATCCACAAGACCAACATTGCAGAAAGGAAAATTGAGTCCCTCAGGCATACTGAGGCTAACTTGAGCACAGACATACAGACACATGCACACAGTCACACAGGCACACATAAACACAGAAATACATAGATATACATAAACCACACTGACAAACATGTAAATATACAAAGAGATACATATACACACAGTGACACATATGTCTATAAGCACAGATTCATACACACAGACACAGAAACCACTATCTATCTATCTATCTATCTTTATATCTATCTAACATCTATCTATATATCTATTATCTATGTAAAAGCAGGTAGATTTTATTCATTGAGTCTTTTTAAAGCAGAAATTACCTAATCATAAACTTTTTGTCAAAAGCTTTGGTTTTTGTTTTTAATAGTACTTAAATATTAAATATAAATTCATATTTTTGTCTTCATTCATGTGTTAAATTATATCCACTCAATGTAGTTATAAATGAAAAATTTCTTCAGTATTTGACATTTTTTCCTTGGTTATATAAAAAGAGATCAAATTGATAAGTTAATTCCCATCACTCAGTCTATCTCAAGACCCAGCTATAAAACTGCTGGATATATATCCTAAGGACATTCCTTCCTACCACAAGAACTTTTTTTACAGTTATGTTTATATAGCTCTATCAATAATAGCCAGAAATGAGAAACAGCCAAGATGTCTCTAAACCAAAGAATGGTTATAGAAAATGTCGTATATTTGTACAATGGAATACTACTCAAATGTTAAAAACAATGATATCATGAAATTTCAAACAAATGGAGGGACTTAAAAATCATCCTGAGACCGGTAAGCTTGATTCAGAAAGACAAACATAATAGGCACTAAATTATAAATGAATATTAATTATTAAATAAAGGATAATCATGATACAACCCACAGAGCTGGTAGGTTCAGTAACAAGGAGGACTCAGGAAAGGGAAAAATAGATTTTCCTGGGAAGGGATAATAGAATAAATTTTTGCAAGTGGACCTGGGGGTGGGTGAAGATGGGAACAGGAAGTGTCCCTTAGGGTTTGAACTAAGAAGGACAGAGGGAGTAACTATTTCAAACCACCACATTTAGTGGCCCACATAGGCTTTTAGACATATACTAAGGCAGAAATGCATTCAATTCAATTTCAGAAGCACCTGTTGTCTAAAACAGTCCCAAAATTAACTCCCACATCTCTTCTGAGATTACTTCAATATTCTAACTGTAGTTCTCTGTTAAATCTAAATCAAATTCACCTGCTTCTGCCTCCCAAGTGCTGGGTTTAAAGGCGGACATTACCACTGCCCTGCGTATTTTTAACTCTTAAGTTTTGTTTCTCTGTTTTCACTGTACTTATAAAGCTGATTTTATATTTTAATATTCCAGTCTAAAATCTGAATGCACTTACTTCTTATAGATATTAATTTATTTATAACTGCCCACAGAAGCAGTCTTTTAATATTTGATGTATAAATTTTCTATAATACTTATACATATCCGTGTTACGATAGAATTTGGAAATTCAATCATTTACCTCCTCTAAGTCTTTTAATACTATATAAGAAGATAACATTTTGTGCTTGGTGATATTCTTATATTTCCTTTTTTATTATTTGAATTACTGTCATATAACTAGTATAGAATAAAGTATTAGTGGTATTTCCTTTTGTTATTGTGTTTTAAGAGAATTCCCATGAACAAATTTTTACTCAGTTGGTATATAATTTGTTCTAAAATAAAAATATGATCTTTCTATTAATTGAAGAGAATAATATACTATAAATTATTCTTATTTATTGTTTTTTATGTTTTCAACTAACCTGTTATTTATAATGGCTTGCCATTAAACTTTAACAGCATCAAACCCTGTGAATATTTACTTATATTTCAGATATTTTGAATAATATTTGATCAGAGGATATAATTTCTAACATTTGTCAAAAGGTCTATAGTTATTATAAAATATGATTCAAGTTTCATAATACTTATAAAACAACATAATTAATGACAAGAATATTATACTAGTATTAGTCATAGTTTAGAGGAAAAAAGTGAAGAAATATGGGCTCATAAAGAAATTTAATTAATTAATCTTGGAAGACTTAATTGTGGTAGGTATTACAAGCAAAGTTCAATATATCTACACTTGGTAAAATTTCAAAAAAGTGTACATAGAAGTGCTAAATTCAGAATTAGGAATATGTTGTACCAAGGTCAACTACTTGTTTTGAAATTTGTACTGTTGAACTGAAAAAATTTAATTTTGAGAAAATGGGTAAAAATTTTCAACATGACCCCACATACCCCTGAAATTTTTGTGGTTCTGCAATGATTTCACAATGTATGTAAAGTTCCAAAGGGAAACTAATAGAAATCTTCCTATGTCACTTCTGGCCAACTTCCTGATCATTCACTATTATTTGAGAATAATTCTAAAGTAAGTTTGGGAAAAATATGTATGTTATTAAAGAGTTAATGCTGGATGAAAAGAAAATTATAATAATATTATACTAAAATACTGCTTTCAACTGTAATGTGTTTTAAATATTAAGAATCGCTTTGTAACATATGATAGAATCATACTGCTTAGATTAAAGTTAATTTACCCATCACTTTCGGCTCTACACTGGGGTTCCCAGGCCTTTCATTTGCACTAATAGAAGATAAAGTGAATCACAAACTATTCGCAGAGCAGATAATATGACCAGAAAAAAACTATAATTGATAGTCATTTCATTATTGAGGCAGGTCACTGGATTTGCATGACATTTCTATTGTGAACATGTGATTCATATTTGATCCTAGGAAGTGACATCCTTGGTTCTTCACTTCCTAATCACAGTGGGAGCTATTCATTAGCAGTGGGTAACAAGATGAACTAACAAGATGATCTTGAGTGCACAATGTAATTCTTTACTTATTAAAAAATCCCAATACTAAGATTCATAGTGAGAAGAAGAATGCATTGATACCATGAGATAAAACTCTTATTATACTCACCAATTCAGCACAGCTAAAACCTTTCATGTAAACCACATTTAGTGTTGGCCTTGCAACCTAAGAGAGAAGTACAGAGGACTGAAAAAAGGAGCCCCATAAATGATCAAAAGATTAAAATATGACCTATGAAAAGAAGTTAAAGGGATGGTAATTATTCTGCCAGGAGTCTAGAAAACTAAAGATAAGTTGAAATTACCTTTAAAGAATATAATAGATGACAGGGAATTATACAAGAATGCTTTACTCTGGTCTTGAGTTCTTCTTAACATATTTAGAATAATTCAATATAAATTGAAACATGTTAGTATTGCATTATATTTTAAAAGTGACTCACAAATGATTTTTAGATAATTATTGTTCATGGATTTTTGAGGAATTCCACAGCAAGCAAACATAAAAAGTTAATCACAAGTGACTTATTTGAAGGGTTTATGGGAGAATGTTGAGTATTCAGTTAAGGAATCACCCTTCCCAAGCATAGTACCAAAAAAATTGTTATTTTAAACAAGAAAGCATGTATATGAGTCTAATAGAGTACCTTATTTTTTAATGTATAATAATTTCTGGTACAATGTGATGTCATGGGAATGGTATATTAAGAATATATTCTCCCCCTTTTCCCAAGTGTGTTATTATTGCTCTCATTTTAAATGATACTTATTCTTCTATAATTTTGGAGTACTGAGGCTTTTACTTCCTGACCATTTTCCATAATATAACATAGATTCCATAAAAGCTTTCAATTTCATCTAAGATACTTTAACTTCCACATGTAAATGAACAAGGGCACAGATGTACTTAGCACACACATACCACATTCTTTTTGGTATTTGACATAGTTGTGTTCATATCAGATGACACACATTTTGGTGAGACTTTAATTCACACTTATTAACTTCATACAATTCTTCCTCAGTTCCCCACAACACAGAAAGTTAAAAATCTATTCTAGAGAATGCCAATAAAGACAGCCATGAAAATTAGGAAAAAGTAAATGATAGTAACTACTTTGTAAGAGTAAATTCATTTGGGCAGATTTGATAGCCTCTGCCTATACATGCATTATGAGGACCAAGAGCATATTTAGACTTGAGCTCATTTCTTCAATGGGATAATATTTTATTCTTCACACTATACTTCTTGCAGATACTTTATGTGTTCATGGATCCAGATCTGCATTATCATTTTTTTTCCAGCAAAGTATCATTTATAACTTACGGTTTCATTTGTACAAAAACATCCTTTTGTTTTTCTCTGCCCCATTCCTCTGGGTATGTGATTTCTTTATTAGTACTTTAGAATCCTTGAGTTTCAAGAACTATGAAAAGATCTGAGACAGCTTTTGTTCTCACTGTTAGGAGTCACACAATATATGCACAGTGCCTAGATCAGTCCCATGAAGATTCCCTGGTTGTCAGCTAAATCTCTCTAACCCCTTATGAGCCCAGATTGTTTGATTCTGTTGGTTGATGCTTAATCTTAAAGAAACGTGATATGCCATGTTTTTAAAATATCAGTGGGAGTCTTGTCCTTTGTTGAACAAAAATAGAACAGTGGTTTATGGCAGAGAGAGGGACAAGGGAGCAGAAGTTGTGTGTGAGACTAGGAGGGAGGAGAAAGCTGAATTGGGCTGCAAAATTAATTAATTAATAAAATTCATCACTTACTAAATAAAAAATTGAATTTCTTTTTTCAAAGAAGCTTTCATTTTCAGAGTTTTCTGTCTGTCTTCTTTTGAAAGATGTATTTAGGATTGTTAAAACATATCACTAATAATGGTGAACCATATTCCAAATTTTTGCTTAAATGAAAGATTATATCTAATGTAATAAAAAAGTTATTTCATAAGATTATTGATATTTTAATTTTTCTTCTATAGCAAGCATAAAATAAAAGCATATGCACAGATGTGATTTAGATGTACACATTCTTACAATATCCTTTTATGATAAATTCTTATGATCTACTTTTAAATACTAATTTTGGCATGCAATGAAGCTTTTGGAAATATATGTTTATTATATATTTCAATAAGTTTGCGTTTTTATTCGATATTTCTTGTTATCCCAGTAGTGATTTTTGCTCAAGCTTGTTCTATTTATGAGCACATGGCCAATATTTGTGGATTTCCATTCATGTTTAAGACAAAATATATTCTACAGTTCTATATTAAGCATTATGCTTCATATATAATTATATTTAGTAATTATATAATTACTATAATTATAATGCAATTCATTAAAATATATTTTATGATAATTTTAGGATTATGTTATGTAAATTATGATAACATTGATAGATTTATTGACTATGTATAAATGTCATGTATTTGAAATATTTTTAAATACAATGCTTACTAACACTATTCTGGTTTTTCCATAATGTATAAATTTGCAGTTATGGTGCAGCATTCCCCTTTGATTGTGGATAATTCTATTTCTTAACTGTATCTGTAAATTAATTTTTAATATTTTTCAATTGATTTAAATACAGTTTTATAAAAAAAATATGTGGAAATATTGAACAATCTGCTTACTCCTGCAACAGATGAGAAGATATATAGAGACCTATAACCAGACAGTAGATAGTCAAAAGCAAATGACCTCAAAGGTACTCTTCAAGGTTCTTTGTCTCATAAAGTGGTATCAAGCTTTTTAACAGCATTTACATTTCTTTGTCTTTATGCTTGTTTTGTCCTATTCTAATGTCTTAGATTTATTTTATATTTTTATAATGCATTTCCTTACATTAAATTGCATTTATTAGATTACTATCCTTTATAAGGCTCTTTGTCTTCTAGAGAGAAATAAAAAGGGGATGGTTTCTGATGTGTGGATAGCTGATGAGAAGATAGGAGATCTAGAGGGAGGGAAAATTCTAATGGTAATATATTATGAGAAAAAGATGATCAATTTTCAATAAAAAGAAAAGAATATTATGTATTTCATTGGCCCAGGTACAGGGCTAATTTTAAAAAAAATACTTGATGCCCAAGTTTGCCAATCTAGGTTCAGATACCTGGAACAAGCATTAAAAGCAAGATGCAGTAGCACACATGTAAGTTACCAGCGCTAACATAGCAAGTAAGACGCACAGCTAAAAAACTCTCCAGATTCCTGCAAGCCCGTATGCAACAGTGTCAAGAAATGTAACAGAGTCCTTGACCCCCAAAATATGGTAGAAGTGAGAGAACTAACTAAGCCTCTGTGATGTCCTTTGACCTCCATATTGGTATATGAATAAACAAATGCACAAATATGCATGTGCACACATTAATATGTTTAAAGAATAGAATGAGATATTTTAAAAATGAAACTCAAGTATTCCATTGTACCAAGACCCAGACATAGTAGAGATAGCATATACCAAAGGTGAGAAAAAAGATTTTTAAAAGCAAGTATATAGATTTTTTTCAAGATATATACTTATCTCTCATTGCTTAGAAAGAGAAGTTTTCAAAATTAAGTAGAGGAAAATATGAGGTTATTTATAAGTCTGAAAAAGAAAAAGGAGCAAGTGTGTAGACCCTTAAAATTATGAGAACTTGTCATATTACGTGGCAGGGGAGATTTGAACTAAAACACTGATGTGTCTTTAGTAGGTAGAAGTACAATATAAAAAGTATTTTTAAATTATTTAAGCATATTCTCTTTTATTCAAACATAAACCATTAGCACCTTTATGTGGATTCTTTCAACTAGTGAAAGCATAAAATACAGGTAGCAAATGAGGTCTTATTTTCCACCCGAAATCAGGATCAATGATGGTACATTAAGGAAAAATATAATACACACAACAAAATAATTAAAATAAATATAATATATTGTCAAGACTCAAATGGTGAACTTGCTGTAAAATTCTCTTTTTGTTCTTCTTCCCATATGGCAACACTAAATCTTTCTTCTCCCATTTACTAAAATATATTAAAAAATAACCTAGCTTAAGATGTACCTTGATTTATTCAAACACAGAAATAAATTGGAATTTCTCGCTTTCTATAGAAACCTGAGTTGCTGCAAAAGCAAATGTGAGTTAAACAAGATTGTGATGATGTATATTTTCTCAATTTTTGTTTCCATTCTAGACAACTCATTATCTATGCATGATAACACTATTTCCATCATTCAGAATGACAGCTCAACTAATTGAAAGATCTAAAATATTTGAACATTTCAAGTAAAATCAAGGATTTTTTTCATCTACTAGATGTATTATTTTAAAATTTGAAGTACAATAAGGGCTTCTTCAGTTTTTTTTTATTGTAGAGTATCTGAAAAGAGAAAAAGATAGAGGAGTAAGGATCTCTGGGCTAAAAAAGGTATATTATTGTCATTATCTAAACATATCATAGCTGGGGAGTTTTGAAGGAAATCTGACTTAAGAATAAAGTCTCACTGGAACATTAGAATTCTCTTGCTGTGTATTTATATTGATATTTAAATAAAAATTAATATTTGTTTGTTACTTGGTGTGTTTTGAGGAAATGGTCAGATTTGAGGAACATTATTTTCTCAGCCAGGGAATGTTGGGGGAAGCTGCTTGTTCATTTCCTGTCCACCCAGACCCAAATAATTGCAATAAACCTATATTAATTGTAATATGTCTGGCCAATAACTTAAGTGTATTTCTGGCTAACTCATACCTTAAAATAACCAATTACTATTAATCTGTGTATTGTCACAAAGCTGTAGTTTACCTGGCAAAGTTCCAGCATCTGTCTGCTCTGACAGCTACATGGCTTCTCACTGACTCTTCCTACTTTCTCCCAGCATCCAGTTTAGTTTTCTCTGTCTAGTTCTATTCTTCCCGGTGCAGGCCCAAAGTAGCTTCTTTATTAACCAATGATATTAATACCATACAGAGGGGAATCCCACATCACTTCCCCTTTTCTGTCTATATAAAAATTAATGTTTTAACTTTAGCATATATAAAAAACAAGGGTCAACCAAGATTTATAGTTACAATATTTATATATGCTTTACATTTTATAATAATTAAGGAGAACTATAATTATAACTATCTATCCTACCATGAAAGACCCCAGAATAATATAATATTGCCTAAGTAAACAGGAAGTGCATTATAAGCAACTTCCAAAACTCTAGAATTGACAGTGACATCTGTTTGACAGTCATACAAAGTTCCTCTGTATCATTGAGGCATTCAATATTCAGCCTCCTGGCCTATAATATCCAGCAAAATTTTCATGAAGCAGGAGCTAATACGTGGTTTTGTCTGTTTGTTTGTTTGTATTGTTTTTGTTTTTTGCTTCTGTTGACTCAGGAAGACTTCTTTTAAATAAACTGTGATGCTCCTGCTCGCCAGCAGCAACCAGAGCAGGAAACTGCATTAAACATTGTTCTTTTTGTGTGTTGTATGTGTGTCTAGAATTTTTTTCCAAACTTACAAAAGCTTTTTTATGTGGATGTAGTCAGCCCACATTGGTGAACCATTCTTTGGCAGAAGCTGTTCTTTTGTTTCCCATCCAACCAGACTTGCAATTATCACACTGAAACTATATTAATTTCAATATTATTTGGCCAATAACTTAAGCATATTTCTGGCTAACTCATATCTTAAATTAAGGCATTTCTATTAAACTGTATCACTATGTAGTGTTGCTTATCAGGCAAAGTTCCAGTGTCTGTCTGTTCTGGTGGCTACATGGCTTCTAAGTGACTCAGTCCTCTATCTCCCAGCATTCACTTTTGCTTCTTCCACGTAGTTCTTCTCTGCCTTGTGCAGGCCCAAAGCAACTTATTTGTTAACCAATGATATCCACAGCATACACAGGGGAATCCCACATCAAGATAAAAAAGACAGAGAAACAAAGAAAGTATAAATCTTTTTTTAAAAGTGGTTTTGTAAAGACAAGTTAGGAAAAAGAAGAAAATTATCCGAGAAAAGCCAAAGAAGACACAAGCATATAATGGCAAGCAGAAACATTACAGAATGTGAAATATTCTAAGAACACTACCAATTGATTATTTTTTTAAAGAAAATATTTAGAGTTGAACTAGGTATAAAATAAATACAAATATGAAAATATTGACTTAGTTTCTGGTATCTGGATTATCGTTCTTTTGGTTGTATCGTGTATAAACTTCAATTACAAGGATTTTGTTTAGAGTCAAGATATGTGTGTCAGATCCCCCTTTGCAATTAGCAAGACCAACCTTCACACAGCAAACAAGGACAAGAAGTAATATGCTCTACATAAGTCCATTAACCTCTGTTTAGTTTACTTTTGTGAGTGATAGTTTTTAGTTCTTGGGGTTGTGACTTGTCTTCTCAATATTTTTAGGCCATATTTCTCTTAAATGGCACCTCTTGTATAGGATTCCTCAAAACTTCATCCAGTTTTTGTTCCCATAGTGCATGGAAAGCACTAATACATGTTTGTTTGTAGTATCTCTCATTTTCAGTCTCTCTATCTATATTTAATCATAACACAATTCAAAGTATTTTTTAAAGAGTCCCATGAAATATGCATTGTAAACTACTCAGTGCATATTACCTCATTCATAAGTTGGCACACCTCCTCCGTGTGTTGTTAACATTGTCAGTTTACTTCAGTATAACTTTTCAAGGTTTCCCCACTGTACTTTCTCTTAATAGTCAGTAAAAAATATTGTGAAGAATATTTTTAAGTTTCTGAAATTCTTTCTTTTGTCAAATTTTGCCTAATAATATAATATTTAATATTCTTTCAAAATTGTTATCACACTGCTTTACTGGCTGACAATTTTTTTCACTTTATACCCATCTTCTATTTTTTAACAATTGATGCTGTGTGTAAGAAAGAATAAGTTGTCTTGCCACCATAATTATTTGACAGATCGTTTAACACAGACTTATGACTATCCACATACTTTTGTGAATTTTACCAACATTCAAATCATTTGTTTTATTTTATTCAAATTCATTCTGTGTTGGTGGCCTTATAGACATACTTCCGATTGATTATGCTTGCCTTCTTCCAGGGAAACCCTATAATTTTTAAGCATTTTTAATTTTCTGACCACATAAGTTGCTCCAGCTATTACTGTATTTATTTTCTGCTAAAAAAAATCTTCAACCTGGCTCAATGACTCTATTTTTAGTCTCTGGAGAGTGGTATTTAGAAACCAATGTGGTATTCTTATTGTTATTATTGTGTACTGCTTCTGTGCTGCCTCTATGCTTACTAGATTCAGTGTGACTATAATTGTGTTCTTTCACATAGATTATTTATGAATGTTAATGTGTTTATATGTCTAAACATGTAGATATTTTGATATGAAACATCTCATTTCATAATTCTGCTGTATAAACATCTAAATATTAAGGATACATTGTGGTTAAATTTTGAAAGGATATGCAAACATTTCCATTTGAATATAAGATAGGTAATATTGTGTAAGAGCAAGTTCTTTGGACTTTGAAAATGAGACAATTAAACAATAGTAATGAATTATTGGACATGGTTAAATAATCAAATATATAATATATTAATTACAGTAGAGAATTAATATTAAATGTTGGATTATAACTATCAGTAAAAATAAAATACAAGAAGATGGAAGTATTGTTCAAAATAAAATATTGTCATTTTATTACAGCAACTTTGGACAGAAATGAAATTGGGCAGCATCAAGCAAGAAAAGACAAAAGAGATTTCAATGACGATTTGAGTCAAATATAGGGTTCAGATGCATATTTGTTAATAAAAATGTAAAAAAAAAGGATGATTATTACTATTCCATTGAGAAGACTACGGATTGAAGAAAGAAGTCAAAGAATTAAGTCACTTCTGAGAGCCAGTATTTGCCAACAGTAAAAGGCCAGTGTGGAAACAGAGATGAGTATATCACTTGGAATAAGTGAAACTGATAAGATTATCTCTTCTAAAATCTTGAGGTAGGTTCACAGCACTTTTGACAACTTAACCTCACCCTTGGCTTTGCTGCTAACCCAACATTTGAATAAAGGTTGAGGTTTACAAAATAATAGTGAAAAATACCAAAAACTTCCAATGATGCCCTTAATTTTAGTGTGTAAATACTTAAATTGAGAAACATTGGATGTACTAAATGTGTGTGTGTGTGTGTGTGTGTGTGTGTAGTTTTTTGTTGTTGTTTCTATGTTGAAGCAATCTGGCAAAACCAACTTAAAAAAGGAAAAAAAAATGCCTGGTATTGGTGGCACACACTTTTAATCCCAGAACTCAGAAAGCAAACCTGGGCTAGAGAGCAAGTTCCAGGACAGCCAGTGCTACACAGAAAAACCATGTCTTGAAAGAAAGAAAGAAAGAAAGAAAGAAAGAAAGAAAGAAAGAAAGAAAGAAAGAAAGAAAGAAAGAAGAAAGAGAAAGACAATTTTTTTTTATTTCTCACAGTTACTCATAGTGAGATAGTCAATGATGTAGGAACTTGGAGCCACTAGAAATATCTCATACAAAATCAGGAAACATAAAAACGTGAAGCAGCCCTTAAGTTCAATACATGTTCTCCTCATGCGCAGTCCAGCATCTTGACCCAAGGAATACCTGATAGTTATTTTCAAGTTTGATAAACTAACCAAGAAATTTCAACAAATGTATACCTATAAATTCAAGGTGCTAGAGATAATCCCTCTCATATATAACAAGAGGAGTGTCTCCTAGGTGATTCTGTGACCTACCGAATTTCCAATAGTAACCATGACAAGCATTTCAATAAACAGAGCATGAATGTTCTTTATAAAGATTTAAGACTATGTCAAAAAGAACACAAAAGTTAGAACTGAGGGTGATTTTGTCCACATGTACAGTTCACAAAAACATAAGCAAAACCTAGGAGTAGCTTTGAAGACCCATTTATGCAAACACAAGCAGCTTTTCTGTTTTATACCTATTAATACCTTGCTGAATTAAAGTTCTAGCTAAAATTTTATCTGCCACACCTCTTAGAATTGAGACAGTGTTGTTCAATTTCCTTTCATTCTCTTCAGTTTTTATCCACCAGAATAAAGTATTGACATTTGTATGCTCCATTTATTCTGTGAAGTACAAAAATATGCCATATTACTTTGACCTTTCTGAGAGCCTTAAATTTAATTAGTTGACTATTTTCCACCAGGCATCACTTCAAATTCATTGAGTTGTAAGAAATAAAAGAATTGCCTAAAACATATGAAAAATGATTAAGGAAAGCATTTCATATGGTTTTACTACTTGTACTATTCTCAGATCTTTTATGGGATTCTCACATGTGCAAGAAACATTTCTTCATATTGAAGTCATCACGTTGGAATAGTGTTCCTTACAAAATACATAGCACAATGCTTAAAGAAAGTTCAACATGCATGTCTTGAAAACAGTACCCTTTGAGTAAATGAATCCTGTATATATAGAGAGGTTTTGTCACTTAAAAGGGCAGCTTCACCAAATAAATTTCAATAAGTTATAAGTTAGCAAAATTCTCTCTCACATTGCCTTTCATAGTCTTAAATACACTTTTCGTTATGCAAAAATATAATTCTGGTATAAATATGCTGCTGTTTAAAACTTATGTTTTCAAAAACCCAAAAAATTCTTATGATTTCCATAAGAATTAAAGGATCCACCTTAAAGACGTCAGATACACCACTCTCAATTCCTTGGTCCTAAATTTTATTTTCCTAAACTTAACTTTGTCCTCTGTTCTCTCAGTACAGATCTAAGAGACAATGGGCATTTCCATACAACAAACACTGGACAGAAGAAAAGGGACCAGCTACCCCAGGATGTGAACAGCACACAGATCTCTCAGGATCCTCCCAAAGTTGACACTGACAAATAAGCAGAAAGCAGTCTTGAGAATCTGCCGTTCCAATTCCTTTAACCTGTTGTGCCTAACTTCCCACCTTTTATTATAAGAAAGAGAAGGGAATGTTATGACGTGCTACTGCCTTATCCTGTCCCTTTAAGAGACAAGCACTGCCCACTTCTTCCCTTTTCCCAAGGCAAGTGGATCTTCCTTCCACTTCCAGCCTCTGCTCTCTGTGCCCTATCTTTTTTCTGAAGAGGTGGTTGCAGCCTCCTCTCCTCTCCCTTCCCTCCTCTCTCTCTCTCTCTCTCTCTCTCTCTCTCTCTCTCTCT
>JAQHUG010000703.1:13220-23300 GCA_028555095.1 Dicrostonyx torquatus | reverse complement strand
CTGCTGTTTATTGGGCAAAATATTTTCATTTGGTGGGTGTTTACAGTAACCTTTTAGAGGCTCTTGTTCCATCAAACCACACCAGACTAGAAGCTATCCACAGTTTCTTATCTTCTGTGGAAACAAAAGAAGAACCTCTTTTTCAAAACAACATATATTTAGACTCAAATTTTGATTAATATACATACTGGTTTAGTTTAGAAGTCCATACATTAAAAGGTCTCTCTGTACTTACCTCCTTTACAGTCAAAAAAATTCAAAGAAAACATAATAATATACATAATCCAGACTCTGTGTGTAGTCTTTACATGGATTATTTTTCTTTACTCCTTTTAATCCAACACTGTCTGTACTTTGCCTATTTAAAGACTTTTTTTTATAAATTATTTACTTCTTTTCCATCTCTCTATACTCTTTTTTCTCTCTCCAAGCCTTCATACATTTATCCAACACTGTGACCCATCTAAAATTATTTTATGTCTAAATCTGTCATTATTGCATTATCTATAATTCTTTACTATCTTGAATAGCTTTTAAAATGGTAAGCAGCTTGGTTGCAGCTGCTCTGGATGCTGGCTCTGCCACTCTCCACTTTCAAAGTGGTAGACGTGCCATTCCCACCAAGGATGGTAAGAACCACACATTCATCACTTTAAACTGAAAATGAGAGTGCAGCACATAAACCATTTCGTCTGAGAAATAGCTAAATCTGTCATGCAGTGCACTGTGCAGCCTGGAAATATCCATGTGTGGTGGCAGGAATCCACTCTCCTGCCTGTATATACCTAGCAGACCTGATCCTGTTGCCTGTCCAAGCATGGAGTACTGAGCCATGGGTATGGTCTCAGCTACTTTCCTCCTGACTCTGAGTGGGCTTCATAGCCCAGGAAGCCTTGTTTTAAAATGGCATAGCTTCTCCCCAATCCCCACTATGGCTGAACCAGAAATTCTTTCTTAAAGGAGCTGCAGCATGCCACCAGCCAAAAAAGAAAATAAGGCTAAACATTGTTTTTCTGTATCTAGAAATTCTTTTCAAGCTTTTTAAATGTTTTACATGGATTTTGTCCACCACGTTGGTGTGCCAGTTTTGGAGGAGGAGGCTGCTTGCTTTTCCTGGCCACTTGGTCAGCTTAGACCAGAAATAATCACACAAAAAATTGTATTAATTAAAACACTGAACCATTAGCTCTAACTTCTTATTTACTAATTCTCAGCATTCAGTCCAGTTTTCCCTGCCTATCTAAGTTCTGCCCTATCAACCGTACAAAGTAGTTTATTTATTCATTAACCAATAAAGACAAAGCATAGACAAAAGGACATACCATACCAATTATGTTCTCCATTTCTGGATTTCATATATAGTCAAACAGAATTAGCCATCACACTATGTATAACCTAACTTCTTTTCTAGGTTGTTCTAAATCGTGAACCCTTCTGTACATGCTGACTATGTATTTGTCATTATTATTACTATTTATTATTTACATAATGCATATTTATATTATAAAGTATAGCATTTATGTTTAAATAATATATGCATATTCTATACAATATAATTTATGCTTGGTGGCAAGGGATTCTATTCTTTGAGATGTATTTCTAGAAAATATTCCTTTTCTGATAATTTATACTAACTCATTTTGAATTTAACTCCTATATAATATAGATGCATCTTTAGTAAATATATATATGCATCTTTTATACACACACACACACACACACACACACATATATATATACCTAAGTTGTATAGCACTGTCAGGTAATATAGTGCTGTATGTAGCTACACTTACACTGTTTGGGACAAGGAAGATTTATTTAATATGTTTTACAAATATTTTCTTAATCATATAATGCTCAAATTTTACCTGCATAGCTACAAATAAATAACAACAAACTAAGTGAAACTAGATGACATTGTGATTTAAGGAATAATTTTCTTCAGTCATGTCATAGCTTCACCTATACATTTATAGATATAAACATGTGGTTAGATATTTAATTATAAAATAACTGTTCTAGTCAATAGTGATATATTAAATATAGTATTATAAATATATTTGTGACACAGAAACTCTGTCTTGAAAAACAAACAAAAACAAAAAAAGATGAGAGTTCTATACCTCGATATTCAGGCAGCAGGTAGAGAATGCCTCACTGACTGTGACTTGAGCTTCAGAGAACTCAAATCTCACCCACTAATGACACACTTCCTCCAAGAAACCACACCTACTCTAGGAAGACAACATCTCCTAATATTGCCTCTCACTATTTGTCTATGTGGTTTATTTTCATTTAGATTAAAACACTACCTTATTGAATTATTTCAGTATAAATATATTTCATTATAAAGTACTGGAATTAGTTAATGATTTGTTATATAAGATCTATTGATGACAAAAATAAGTTTCCTTATTCATCTATTCACATTTCTACAATTGATATCATGCCTGATTTTTTTTGGCTTTGTTTTTATGTACCAATCAAAGTGTCCCCTTTCTCCCCTCTTACCAAACTTCAGCCCCATGCACCTATCCTCCAGTATCTCTACAGATATAGGCAGTCCTACCATGGAAATCACTAAGCCATGGTGTATCAAGTTGTAGTGGGACTAGGCACCTCTTCTGTTAAAGATGGATAAAGCAATCTTATTCAAGGAATGGGTTCCAAAGGCTGACAACTCAGTCGGAGACAGTTACTGCTCCCAATGTTAGGAGTCTCACAGCAAGAGCAGGTCACACATCTGTAACAGCGAAGAGTGCCTAGGTCAGTAGCATGCAGGCTCTCTTGGTGTTCCTTCAGTCTCTGTGAGGCCCAGCCAAGATTAGTTGGTTTTGTGGATTTTATTTTGCTGCTGTTGACATTACTGGATACTATGCTTGATTTTAATATTAATGAAATTTGACTTTTGCACTTTCTGTAAAGTTGTATATGAGAAGCACTATTTTATAAAATTTCAAAGACCTCAGTTGGAAAATATCTTTAAATTATTTTTTTTTACGTTTTCATTTGTATTTGTTGTTCTCTTTAGGAGAAAAAAATAATATGGATTGAAATATTTACATATTTTAACTTCATTTTCCTTCCTTCAGCAGATGGAAACACGTATAGAGGCCTACAGTCAGACTTTATTTAGAGAAGGAGAGACTTTGGAAGACTAAGTAATTTTTAAATGGCACATTTAGATCAAATCCTTCTCCTCAGAACTCAGGGAACCCTGTGGAAGGAGGTGAATGAGTGTATGACAAAGATGGGATGGAGAAGAAAAGAAAACAAAACCCTCTAAGTCAACCTAGCACAGTTCACAGGAAATTACTGAGACAGAAACAGCATGCACAGAGTCTGCACAGGTTTATACAACATACTCTGTGTATTTATCATGGCTTCCAGGATAGTACTGTTATGGGATTTCTGCATGTATAAGAAAGTTCGACGCCGGGCGGTGGTGGTGCACGCCTTTAATCCCAGCGTTCGGGAGGCAGAGAAAGGTGGATCTTTGTGAGTTTGAGACCAGCCTGGTCTACAAGACCTAGTTCCAGTGCAGGCTCCAAAGCCACAGAGAAACCCTGTCTCGAAAAAAAAAAAGAAGGAAAAAAAAGAAAGAAAGAAAGTTTGTCTCAGATTCTATGTCTTCTTTTGGGCTTTTCTTCTTCTGTTGGTTGTTTTGTCCAAAATCAACTTGCTAGCTTTTGTTTTACATTAATGTATTTTATTTTATGATTATCTCTTAGAACTCGGCTTATTTTTAATGAAAGACACATCAGAGGTGGGGTGGGGGGGGAGGAGTAGAGTGAGGAGAAACCATAATCGAGATCTGTTATGAAAGAAAAAATATTTTTTCTATTTAACAGAAAAAAACAAACTATGGTCTTCAAGTATGACTAATGAACTGATTAAGAAAGTATAGATTAGTACATCTCTACTTTATTGGTTTTACTTTTCACAGACTGTAGGTTATGGGTAATGCAGTGGGCTTAATAACATCAGATAAAATTAAAGAAAAAAGCCTAAAAAGACTAAAAAAATCTTGAAATTGTTATTTTTTAAAAAAATATTTTATTTGTTTTGTTTTTTAGGAAGAAAAATTAATACTGATTAAAACATTTACATTGTTTTACATATGCCATGTGTATTCAGTGCTGTTTTATTTCATGTTGATTTTCATGTTATCTTTACAATTTTCTAAGTAGACTGAACATAATTTACATTTTATGCAAACATAATTGCTATGACTAAAGTCACTAAAATTCTTGGTATTGTAGTACATATAGATTCTGAACTTTGTAAGGTTACTTTCCTTAGTTTGAACCTGACTTTACATTTATATGGTTATCAAAAATCAATGTATTCAGTTAACAACAATGTTCAACATAGTTATGCCATCTTTAGAATAAATACAATTCTTTGCAGTGTATGTAGTCAAGAAGTGAAAAACAAAACAGATGAAAAATTTGTGATAATTGACATTAACTATTAAGTCTTTTTGATATTGAAAGCCTGCACTGTACTAGATAACTCTACTTTTTGTGTGTGTCTAACTGAAAGTTTTGCCTGTTGCTAAACATCTCTCTCTTCTTCACTCCTGAATTGAGAAATGCTGTCCTACTTTCTCCTCCTATGGATTTAACTGTTTTAGATTTAGGTAAGAATTGCATTTGTCTTGTTGTTCAATGTACTCCTGTCAGCATATTTCTCTCAGGATACAAACACAATTTAAAAATAAAAGATCATTTTCTTTTAAGTTTGAGAAATATTTAATTCTATGTGTAATATTCTGTCCATCCTACACTGATGGATATTCATATTGATTCAGCACTGTTGCTGTGGTGAATAAAGCTAAAATGAGTTTAGATAGAACTGCAATTATCTCCACAGTAAAGTGCCTTCAAGCTTTCTGGGTATGTGCCCAGAAAAGGAATTAATTAATATTATGTAACTTTTATTTTTACCTTTTTCTTCATAGATCCTTCCAAAGACTTTAGTTTAATTTTTATCAGCACCCACACGGTATGGTATTTCTTTCTATATATCCCCTGAACACCTGGTATTTCTGTGATTTTTGATGCCAAACATGCAAAAAAGTGTGATATAATATCCTCATACCTCTGATTTTGTTGCTCATTTTTCAATATTACCAAATATTTTTACCTGCAACTGCTAGTCATTTTAAAGTGATCTTTTAATAAATGTTTCTTCAGTCCACTTACACATTTATCAAAATTGAACTATTGACTTGTTATTGCTTGATTCATTGTGTCCGATATAATCACTCCTTGAATTCTACATGAATAATGAAAAGTTTCTCTCAAACTGTGTTGTCTCTTTACCTATTGCTTATTTTGTCTCTGCACAGAAACTACAAAATATGATGTCATATTATTTATCTTCTTATCTTTTGTTGTTTTAACTAGAGACCAACTGAATGTCATTGAATATTCTCTCTTCTTTCATTTTTTAAAGACTTCTGTTTTTATTCCAGTGTGTAATGTATTCTTTCTCTAAATTTTCAGCAACATTCTCTTTAATATTTTTTAAAGACATTTTTGTTTTTGCTTCCTCAACTTTATAATACTAATTTAACTCACAGTCTCTTAAGAAGTGTGTAGCTTTGATAAGCATTTGTAAACATTTCTATGAGTTCTTGTTTTAATCACACGTATCTTACCTTAAAGATTTTTGATTATTTTATCTCCTGATGCAAAAATTTTGTTTTGCATGTTAAAACAGTTTTATTTTTTATTAACCTTTGTGTGGTATTCATTTTTGCTTCAATAAATAATACTATAGCAAGTGGAGGGTAGTGGGTGTCAATGTTTCATGCTAACTCTATTTCCTCTAAATAGGTAATGAGAGATCAATTACTGAGTTATATAGTATTACTTTAGTTATTTAGTGTGTAAGGGTTCCCTTTCTTTTGCCTCATAACCAGAATATGTTAATTTATATTGATTACTGTATCAGAATTCCAGAGAAATTGGAATTCTATTCAAAAACATCTTCTGTATCTTGTATAGGACATGCATCTATTTTTTAACCTAACAACTTCAATATCTTATGACTCCCATTCTGTCTTTTCTCTATTTGGAGTTGATTTATGTTCTGTGCTACAAATAGGACTCTGTTTTCATTCTTCTACAGGTTTACATCCAGTTACTGCAAAATCATTTGTTGAAGAAACTGATATTCATTGTTTGCTTGTTTATTTTTCTCACTTTATATTTTTAGTAGTCTTGTCAAATATCAGACAGCCGTAGTTACATACACTTAGATGTGGCTCTTCTACCTTCCTTCACTGATCTATTGCTGAAAACATGACATGCTTCAGACACAAACCTGGGGGAAATCAAACAGGAACTGACCAGTAAATTTTCTTCCTGATGAATAGATCATACAGTACCTGATAGAGCTGTGTAAACTGCAAGGAAAAAGAAACAATCAAGAGTCCTATTCAGTTCAATGGCCTACAAATCGATCAATGGGCAAGAATGAAGGATATTTACATGGATATATTAGTGGCATATATAACTTCAGCAAGCCATGATCTCTCTAATTGTATTTAATGCTTTCCCAAAGAGGGAATTAATGCCTATGATTACAAACATTGTCTAACAACCTATGACTGGTGAGTTCCTTAATCCTTGTAAAACCCCTGATAGGTTGCACAATCCCAAGTTATTATATACATATATATAGAAGCATATATATTATATATGTGAAGCAATAAATTACTCACACAAGTGTATGCAAATATATATGAGCACACACACATATACTGGGTGCTTGAACTGGCTTTTGGGAGTACATTCTCTATGGTGGGATACCTTGCTCAATCTTGATATGGGTGATATTGGTCCTGCCTAACCTTGGTGTACCAAACTTTGCTGACTCTCAAAGGGAGCTCTTACCTCCTCTGAGGAGTGGAGGGGGGATGGGATGGGATAAGTTGTAGGAGCAGGAGAAGGGGATTGAGGGGAACAGATACTACTATATAAAATTTAAAATAATAATAATAAAAAAGTGTTCAACAAAAACCACAAACTAAAGAACCAGAGCACGTATACAGAGTGCCTGGTGCAAACCCATTTAGGAACCAAAATTACCACTATAATTTTTGTGATCCTCCATGAGTTCAATAGTTCATTCTGTGGGTCGTGTTCTCCTGGAGTCCATGACCTTCCTAGCTCCTAGACTTCATCCTCCCCTGCTTCTACACAATACCCTTCTGTGTAATGCTTGGAAATGGGTCTAAGTATCTACTCCCATCAGTTCTCAGAGAAAGCCTCTCTAATGAAGATTGGGCTAGGTACTAATATTATGAGTATAGCAGAATATCATTAAGAATTATTTCATAAACATTTTTTGATATTGTTGCTGCCAGTCTTGTTTGTTTCTACCATAGATCTCTGAGTCATCCAGCTTAGGATCCTGGCAATCTATGTAATTTCTGACATGGGCTCCCTCTTGTTTTATGGGCCTTAGGTTAGAATAGTCATTGCTGGTTACTCCCATAAGCTCTGAGTTACCATTGTCCCAGCACATCTTGTTGGCAAGGAAAGTTGTGAGTCTTAGATTTTATAAATTGGTTGGTGTCTCAGTCTTACCACTGGAATCCTACCTGGTTACAGAAGATACCTGGTTCAGGCTCCATATTCTCCATTACTAGGAATCACTAAGGTCAATCTTAGAGGTTTCAGGAAATTTCTACCACACTGTTCCCATGTAGTCTGCTAAATACTTACCTATTTCAGTCATCTCTCCCCATACTCTGTCACTCCATCCCTCCCTTGTGTACCTATCTTTTATTTCTATCAGGAGTTTCTCATTAGCAGTTACAATCATTGCTATGCAAATTGATGTATCTGTTTGGTTTAACTAGTATAAGAGTGCAGATGCTCATGGTGCTTTCATGTTTTAAACCAGGAATGTCATAGGCAACATGTAAACGTTGAAGATTCTGCTTTGATGTGAAGAGCTATGAGCAGGAGACTTTCTTAAACCAACCCTTCTCTATGAATGATTATTTTGCTGGATTATTTATAGGTTACCTATCAAGAATGCACATTATTTAAAGTGTTGCAAAGATTAGGTATTCTGTAAAGTTTATTTACTTATTCATTATTTTATTTAGTACAATACTTCATGATTTATATGCTTTCAAATATTTTACACAAACAGCTTTTTCCTCAAAATGATCCTGGTTTTAAGAGTTTGCCAAAGATCTTATAACATACCAGCTTATAATGTTAAACCTTGCTTAATACAATAATGTCTTCCTATAATTTATTTTAAATTTAGTTCTCATCACTCTCCAGTGCAAACATATGAAACAAGCTTATTGCTTTCTTATATCTAAAGAAGAGGCATCTATCTTAAACTTTGATGGCTGTATGCTCATTGACCATTAGGTAATAACTATAATACTAATAATGATCTTAAATGTAAAAGGAAATATATTAAATGAACCATGTGTGAGATATGAGTAAAATTTCTTTCTACCAATAATAGCACTCATGCTTAAAGTAACACTTCTTTTAGATATTAAAAAGGCATTTTGATAATATTTAATTCTAAATAATTAGATAACAAGGTCTCAAGTTTTACAGAGTATGTGCTGTGCACGGAGAAAACATTTATTAATATCATCTTGTGAAATTTACATGCAAGTTGCACATCTCAAGAATATCAAAATGAATGGAATATATCCTTCTCATGATTTATGTTTATATATGTATATGTTTTCACTTAACTTTATAAAGAAATAGTCATTGATATATTTTTATAAATTTCATGTCAAATATAGAGAATACAGAGGATAGAGAGAGAAATTGAGGCCATAAAATCTTATTTTAATCACATGTATTTTCAAATCTCAGCATATAAATAAAGATTGTATAACTTTTCCACAAAAAGGTCCCCTACAGATACTTGGGAGGCCTCCTAAGCAACTATATAATGAATGGGAGGTAAATTTCAAACAAATAGCTTATTTTTATTTCCAATTCAATCATCCATTATGTTAGTCCATTATGTTTTAGCTCCTATGGAGATAAACACTGCAGGAACAATGAACTGAGCAGTGCTGACTACCATTCTCATTATACCAGAAGCTGAGATGGAATAATTTAAATTGAATATCCTGGCCAATGGATGGATATGGAAGGTTGAAAGAAATGAGGAAGTCATTTACAGATTGGGCAGTATCACAAAGGCAAGATTATCTAGGCTCAATCCCTCATTGACAACTCATGTGGTTGTCTTTGGAATACTGTGGGCATGACCTGCTGTTAAAACTCACTTTGCTTTCATGCAGTTTCGCAAATAACATCTATTTGGAACTTTTAGGGTTTACTATGATTTCACTAAGGCAAAACCCCACTGAGCTTTAAATAAAAAACTGCACCTGTAGTTATCTAATTCTACCTTAATATATTCAACACTCTAAGAATTGAAAATCCAACACGAGATCTAAGAATAAATGTTATTGAGGTCTAAGAGTTAGGATAAATAATAACAGAAATTGTTATTCATGCTGCATCTATGCAAAGTTAATCAGTGAAGGTATTGGGTGACTTTGCTTCTAGTTGACACTAGGCCATGAGAGAGAACTTTAGGAGAACTTCTTAAACTCAAGTTTGGATATCAAACTTTGACACTTATGAACAGGATGATGTACTGTACTCTATAATTACAGTACAGATAATAATAGTGGTCCTCTCTAATACACAAATATGAAACACAGAGAACATGGAATATCTAGAAAGAATCATAAAAGGAGGATACACTTCTACATGCATACCTCTTCACAGAGCAGTCATGTGGAGCTCATATTAAAAAACAGTAATTAAATAATGTATATTACTAAATTATAAGATTAAAGGAGTAAAATGGGCCTCACTCTCCTTATTAAAACTACATTAAAAAGTGAGAAGTATTTTAATTTCATAGACTCAAACAATTACTGTATTATTGACCTTAGTTTTCTGTTCCACCCGGTTCTGCAGTCATTTAGTCCCAAAGAAATACGCAGAGGTCTACATTAATCATAAACTGATTGGCCTAATATCTCAGGCTTCTCATTAA
>JAQHUG010000702.1:122934-133639 GCA_028555095.1 Dicrostonyx torquatus | reverse complement strand
CTGCGCAGGAATGCCAAGGGAGCTTCCTGCTTCCCAGAATTCTCCTGTCTCACCTCTACTTCCTGTCTGGTTTTCCCACCTATACTCCATGCCTGGCCAATCAGCATTTATTTAAAACATGATTGACAGAATACAGACAATTCTCCTGCACCACTCTAAAAGACAAGTAAGCACCCTTTTAATCACTGAACCATCGCTCCGGCTCTGCTCCTTATTGTTTGAGACAGGGTGTCTCCCAGAGCCAGGAGTTCTCTGGTTCAGCTAGGTGTGCTGGCCTGAAAACCTCTGGGATCCACCCATCTGTTTTTCCCGAGGCTAGGATTACAGATGTGCACCTCCTGGTCCAGCTTCTATGTGGATGCTAGGTAACCAAGCTCGGGTCCTCATGGAAACTCAGAGAGCACGTTATGCACACAGACACCCGTTCGCCCACTCTCCTGAGCTGTACTTTGAGGACATTATTTAGCTGTATTTTTGAGACTATTAAAAGACACAAAATGGGCCTGGTGGTACCAAGCAGACAACTGAAGCTTGTGGGCATCTTGAACTAGAAATACACATTTTTGAGAATGAGATGGGCTAGAGGCAGGAAGAGACAATGAGAAGCCCCAAGACATAACTTCAATTAGCTCCAATACCATCTGGCCAAATAGACTGGATTCATAAATTATTTATTTAAAAATAAATATATTAGTGGTATTAGCTATTATATTTTTAAAATTTTAAAATATTTTTAAAATTCTAATCAGTCATACATGGTATAAGCATGTTTTACACATGATGTGATATGAACTCAAGTAGACACGTGCAGAAAATTCACATGGTAGCAGTGGAGAAAATCACTAAAAAAAAAAAAAGTGAAAGTCTGCCTGGAAAAATACATAAAACATTAGAAAGAGAAATTTATCTTCCCTCTAAAGATCTCTGAGAATGTGTTGTTCATGGCGGTTTTATTTTGAAGGAGAAATAAAAGTAGAATTCGTGGGAAATCTAATTTAATCAAGTCATATCTGCTTCCTAGGAGACAATGAGGAATGTTGATGCATGAGATGGGACATCGTGGGTCTAGGGAAGGTCAAGATGGATTCGGAAATACGTTTTCTGACAGAATACAGCAGATGCTTCCTTGTCTAAGAACGAGAGAGCCATGGGGAGAGCTGTTTGTGTGCTGTGAAGAGATTCTGCTGGGAAATCTTAGCTCTGTCGTATCTGCTGAGCAGGGAAAAATTCATCTTCCTACATTCCGGTCATTTCAAAACTAGCCACCCACTCTGTTTGTGTGAAGACCAACTTGCTTATATTTTTCAGTTTGGATACCAACAGTTGGGCAACTAAATTTGGCCTTTGTTTTAGGGTAGACAGAGTGTCTGGAATAAAGTTTTACTGACCTGCAAGCCATGCAGTCATTTAAAGCAATGAACTCCTTTCTCTAATTTGACTTCTTTATTCATAACGTTTAGCCCCGAGAAAACGAACCTTTTCTCAAAATGCGTAAGCCCACATAACACAAAAACATTTTCTTTTCTGTGTAAGCATTTCTCCTCTAATTAACACATTCAATCTCTAAGTCACATCTAAATATGAGACTCATGAACATACCTCATTATTAATCTTATTAAGGCGAGTTAACTCTAGGTTCTAAAAATGAGATAGAGGCTTTGATTGAGCAGGGGAATAAAATGTGATGGCACAAGGGCAAATGCCAGCCTTTGAATTATGTATCGTGATGATTCATGGGCTTAACCATAAATCTTAAATAAAGAGCACATGTGTCTCGGGGCTGTCAGGAGCACAGGGAGCGTCAGGTGCGGGAGTGGCTAACGGCGGACTGCAGACCAGACTGAACCCCACTTACTGCAGACAAAGGCTAAATTCAGGGAGGAAACTTGCTCAGTATCAGGCAGCCTTGTATTAATAAAGGCTGGAAAATTTAATCGTCGGCAAATCAGGCCTCAAATGCATCTGAGTAAAATATATGCTTTTTCTTTTTTTTAATATTTATTTATTTATTATTATGTATACAATATTCCATCTGCGTGTATGTCTGCAGGCCAGAAGAGGGCCCCAGACCTCATTACAGATGGTTGTGAGCCACCATGTGGTTGCCGGGAATTGAACTCAGGACCTTTGGAAGAACAGGCAGCGCTCTTAACCACTGAGCCATCTCTCCAGCCCCCAAATATACGCTTTTTCCAAAAATGCTGCTCATGTTTGATACGTATAAGCTTATGTGTACTGCCTGCATTTGTGTGAACAGAAGCTCTTAAGAATCTGCCTTCCTGGATATCTGTGAGTTCGAGACCAGCCTGGTCTACAAGAGCTAGTTCCAGGACAGGCTCCAAAGCTACAGAGAAACCCTACCTCAAAAAACAAACAAACAAACAGAAGCCTTCCTCCTGGCTGGTTTATATATATTCTCTGTTGTTGCTTGTACTTCAAGGAAGTTTTTGATAAAAAGAAAGGAAGGAAGGAAGGAAGGACGAAAGAAAGAAAGAAAGAAAGAAAGAAAGAAGAAAGAAAGAAAGAAAGAAAGAAAGAAAGAAAGAAAGAAAGAAAGAAAGAAAGAAAGAAAGAAAAAAAAAAAAAAGAAAGAAAGAAAGAAAGAAAGAAAGAAAGAAAGAAAGAAAGAAAGAAAGAAAGAAACTGACAGAGACCTAACTGGACACTGAGTCTCCAGTGTTGAGCTGGACGGCAGGGACGGCTGTGTTATTTATTAACCCCGAGGGTCCTGACCATATGAAGAGCCATCATTGCTGAGCAGTGTGTAGACAGCTAATGGAAACTTGTTTACCTCTGTAGGGCTCTTACATGGCTAGTACAGAGAACCCATATTTTAAACCGTGGCAGCATGCTTTTCCCCTTGGGAAACAGCTATAGGGCAGATATTGACGGCCTGAAATAACAGTGCTCCAAACAGGATGAGAGGAAAACTCTGCCTCCAGCATCAGGACCAAAGATGGGATGGCTCACGCTGAGACCATCTTTTCTCTGTAAACTGAGTGCAAGAAAAGCTTGGTTTCTGTTGCCCCGCCGGATCCCACTTCACAAAGCTTTAGTGTATCTGGGCATCCTTGGCAGACTCTCCTTCTACCAGATTCTTCAGCCTGTCTTCTCCTGCTGACCCAGCCGGATCATTTTGACGCTTAAGACCCAGAAGTAAGGGCAGAGGGGCCAGGCTGCCAGGAGCATTCAGGTTCAGGCACTACGCCCTGAGTGTGGATATATCCTACAAAAAGTGTTGTAGGTGTGGTTTTGTCCACTTGAATTAAAGACAGGCTAAGCATTTTAGAGAGAAACCGGGGAGGGGGGTGATTGCAGTTGAAGGAGGCCATGCTCTCGACCAGCTGTGATACCATGTCCTGGGAGGAGGGCGGACAATTCTGACAGGACAGGCATCCACCACTCTTGGCCTTAGACCATTTCTTCTGTGTGTTTGCAAGTTTGATTTTTGTGGATTTCTCCCAGGAATTTTTTCTAGATGAATAATTAATTAATTGAAGTCCGTGTCAATTTGTCATGGTCACTGAGCTCCGTAGGACTCTTCCTAGAATAATCCTTCACTGTGGGAAGGGGGCTGTTGTATCTTCCACTCTCCGCGATTTTCAGGTCGTCTACAGCCATGTGAGACAGGTCAATAAGACTCAATCAACTCTCAATCTGTGTAATCCCTGACATGTCCCTTGCTTCGCGCTCCCTTTGATCACTCCAGCGGTGCCAGAGAAACGGTCCTGAAAGCTTGGACGACTTGGAGATTATTAATTTTACTCTGATTCAGCAGCCACTTGATATATTAGATTGAAATAAAATGTGTTAGCTTTCGTCTGGTTTTAGGGAATCTTAAATTTTTATCTGCTTGAAAACATCTAGGAATTGTCTCAATAAATGCAGCATATAAATAAACGTTTGCACAGATGATCATATTACCTCATCAGAAGCAAAACTGTGAGAGGAAAATGTATATTTGACATTTTCTTTTGCCCTAAAATGTGAGAGAAGATTCTACAACTTTCTTAAGTAGCCTTAATACACGCACATCATTTACACAGTAAGGACACTGTATTTCATTCCCTTTTGAGAAACTTCCAAAAATAAACGCTTAAGAAATTTCCTTTCTCCTGAGTCTTATTCTTTTAGTTTGATTTCTATAAACTATTCAAGACTTCAAATGTTTCTGAGATAAACGAAATCAAGTTAAGTACACAGTCAGTCAATTTTGGACATGATGGCCTTTAACTCCTCCAATGCTAGTCTCCTAAACTCTTCCATACATTTTAATCTAGTACCATAAAATCTTGCCTAAAGTTTGTCTTGGGTATTGTTTCATTCAATAAAATACATAGAAATTCAGAAACTTTACATCACTTATCATAATGCATTACTTTAAAACAAATTAATATCTAAACATGCTGCTTGACATGGTACCGCACATCTTTGATGCCAACACTTGAGAGACAGAGGCAGGTGGATTTCTGTGAGTTGGAGGCCAGCCTGGTCTACATAGTAAGTTCTAGGACAGGCAAGCTACAGAGAGAGATCTTGTCTCTTAAAAAGTCAATAAGTAAATAAATGATAAATGCCTATTCAATTCAAACATTTGATTTCTAAATGTCAGATTTAAAGCATTTTCTCAAACCCTAGAAAGTATTCTTTAGTATAGAGGAGACAGATACCCTTAACTGACGTCTAGATTTATGAACTACAAGACTATTCACCAGGTAAAGTTGTTGCAGAAAGTTGATTCACCTCATATCTTATACAGAATTTAATTAAAATGACATTTTCCACTGTAGATGTGTAGATGTAGAAATTAAATCAATTTCTATCATCAAGTGCTTTATTGAGTTTGAACTCTGCCAGTTCAAATGACAGGCTAATGAAGCCTCTGAAGACCTGGGCATGGAACGGACAAGGACAAAGGCATTTGGGCGTCTCGAGATAAGACAGGATCAGAACATCTCAGGAGAGACACAGCCCCTATTCATTAAGTCTGCAGACTCTGGAGAAGCACCGTTGGCTTCCAATGCCACCTCTGTAATTACTGGCTATGTGACTCGGGGCACATCTCAAAATATTTTCTTCCTTGCAGTAGCTATGGTTTCTCAGTAGATAATATCCTTGTAAATATGACTCTTTCGGGTAGGTCTGACTGTGCCATTTCTTCCCAGATATTTTTAAACCAATTAAATCTTCCTGACACTTGTAAATCTCAGCTGCACTATAGACTTCTAGGGCTTTCATTTCTTATGCACGGAGGCGCGCTCACTTGTAAGATGGAGACAGCAGCAGCTTCTGTTTTATTGGGCTGCTAGGAAAATGAAAAGAATCAATGTCTGTAAAGCCCTTGGAATGAGACCTGGCCCTTTGCACACAGCACATAAATACAAATCGATGTACGACCAGAAGCTACAAGCATCCTGCTAGAGCTGCAAGATTTGTAAATGATTTTATAAGTCAATCTCTACTTCCATCGACAGTAAGAGATAAGAAAGTGTTTTCAGAGCTAAAACCTGCATCATGTGTATGCATACCTTCCTTAATGATAGTGGGTCATAGGAAATTTGGGGATCGTGCCTTGGTGTAGGAGGGTTCTTCTGTATTTTGTGTTGCTTTCATTGGTTAATAAAGAAGCTGCCTTGGCCTTTTGATAGGGCAGGACTTAGATAGGCGGGGAAAAGAGAAGAGTATGCTGGGAAGAAGACTGGCTCAGAGAGAGAGCCGCCATGAAGCCGCCAGGGTCAGACATGCTGAATCTTCCCGGTAAGCCCACTACCTTGTGGTGACTTACAGAGTATTAAAAATGGGTTGAAATAAGATGTGAGAGTTAGCCAAGAAAAGGCTAGTGATAATGGGCCAGGCAGTATTTAAATTAATATAATTTTCATGTGGTTATTTCAAATCTAAGCTAGCTGTGTGGCCGTGGCCAGGAGCCTCGGTGAGACACAGCCCTGGAGTGCAAGCCTACCCAGGACCATGCATAGATAGCAGGAAAACAGACAGGAAATCCGTAGCTACAGGCTAGCCTTGGGGAAATGGTGCTGACAGCAAATGCCATGGCCTACAAAGGCAGTGATTCTGACGCAGACAGAGCAGGAGGCGATCCTCCTGGGACTTAGATGAGGCCAGGAGGTGGGGCAGAGCGGAAAGAGGAAAGAAGATTGAAATCTGAGTAGGGATCAGAGAAGGAGGGCTGTGCCTTAGACTCCTTACCAACGGCTCAGACACCAGGATAGTGATGGCTCCTGGTGCCGTTCTGTTTGCTTTCTGTGTAGACACGAAGCTACCCCCTTGCACACCCTGACATTGGTCACCGTTCAGCCATTTCCTCTTTCATACAGCGGTTTTACCAAACCTTGCCAAACAGTCAGCATTCAAGAGTAATTGTTTGTCCTTTTGATGGTCTTGTCGAACTCTGATGTGTTTTTTTACCTGCTATAATTTATAATTTATTATTAGTTTATAATAAAAGTTTATTATAAGATATTTAATTTTATTATATTATTATTTCACAATCCTGTTTGTTTTCTAAAGAGAGACAGAAAATAAGTAAATCTGAATGAGAGTGTAAGGAGGGAGCAGTAATCAGGATAAATTATGTGAAAAAATTATTCTCAATAAAAGGAAAAAATCCAAAAATAAAAATAAGAAATTAATTATTAAGTGGGATAATGATTGAGCAAGGCCATAACTTGTTTTAAATTCATGAAAAGAAGCAGCCAATAATTTGAATGAGAGTAAAGCCATGTATATAGGGTGTTTTGAAGGGAGAAACATAATATTATCTCAAAAAAATAAAATTTAAACTGAAAAAAATGACATAAGCACACACAAAAGTGTAATTGCTTCTAACCAGTAGTGCATCCAAGAATCCAAACAAACGGAGCTCTGAAATAGACGGTTTAGACATACCTGACAAAATCATGCTTAAGGCTTACAAGTGTTCATATGTATAGAAACCGTATGGACAGCTGGGCGGTGGTGGCGCATGCCTTTAATCCCAGCACTCGGGAGGCAGAGGCAGGCGGATCTCTGTGAGTTCGAGACCAGCCTGGTCTACAAGAGCTAGTTCCAGGACAGGCTCCAAAGCCACAGAGAAACCCTGCTTGAAAAAAAAAAAAGAAAAGAAAAGAAAAGAAACTGTATGGACAGGAAGTTATCTGTAGAGACCACAGCAGTTTTACTTCTTTAAAACTGAATAAAACCACAAACGTTCCTAAGGATCTATATAGTTATTATAAATTATAAGTTGCTGTGATTAACTCAAATCCTTAAGCAGGTGATACACATAAAACTCATTCAATCTCTGTGTCCTTATGCTCTTGCCTTCAAAGTCAGGGCCGGAACTTACTGTATTTCTTCAACTTTCCTGTGCTATTTCTGTGTCTTTTTATTTTTTCATTAATACTCTCATCTTGATAGCCTCTTAAGGATTTGTGATATTATCTTCATTCCTCCTGGATGCTTATGGCTCCACCACATCAACGGTACTTCCCTAGACTCTCTGAGGGTCTACACAGTAAATGTGTGATTGACAGACTCTGTCTTGTGGGGATTAAAAAAATGACAAATGAGGTGATGGCCATAAAACCGTGCATATACTTAAAACCGTTGGAATGTATGACTTAAAAGAGTGAGTTATTTCTTAAAACTCTGCTAAAGAGGAATGATAGGCTCTTGGCTATTTTTCCCAAAGAGATAAATCTCTAGGCAGTAGCCGTGATACTGAGCTTGCTGAATTGGGATTGTGTTCACTGATAGGGATTTTTATGCTCACACCTTCATATAAGTCTATTCTTCGGTAATGTAATTTTGAAGTCTTATTGGCCATTGTATGGTGGGGATTATGTCTCCTTTAAAGGATTTAACTTATAGGAAGCACAAAGGGACCTCTAGGGCAGCTGGGAGAGATCTAAGCAGCTAGATTCTCAGGTTCCCTGTAGAGAGTTGGGCTGTGTAGATGATTGGTGCTAGCCTTCAACCAAGTTTTATCCCACTGACCAGTGCGTTGAGCGCTGTGTCCAAGCTGTGCATCTCATATCATTTCATATCGGGTAATTAGAAGCTACCAATGCTGTTCTTTCTAATCGACTCCTTCATCCCAAGCAGCTATTAGCTATCAATATGCAATTTCTTCCTTCCCATACTCACTTGGCTGACTTTCTTTAAACTTCGTCCCCGCCTCTTGTGCATGTGTGTGTGTGTGTGTTGTTGTTGATCAGTTCTTCCTTCCTCAGTGACTAATTTTCCTGCATTCATTGTTGTCTATAGTTATTCTACAGAACTGAACACACTGGAAACATACTTTACATGTTTATTTCTAAAAATAGCATATATTCATAAAAATGAACACACATCCTCCTACACAATACACTATAATGAGTGAGAGAATCAATTATAATGAGTGGCGTATCAATTATATTTAGCCCTTATCTTTCCTTGATGCTTTCTGCATGACTTATAGCGTCTCATTAAGTGACAAATGTCCAAACACTTTTAGGGACTCGCTATCTTCATGACCAATATCTTTGCCGTTATTTGGGTTATTTAGTTTCTACAATGTTCAAACTTGGCTGTTAGAAGCTGGTTTAAGTTGTGTGTTGATTTCCTTAAACACGAGCCTGTAGACCTTTGACATTCCTGGCACATCAAGACAGCTGTATTCCATGAAGCACCGATTCTTGACAGTAGATGGAAGAGAATTAGCATCTAAAAATAGGCAGGAAGGGTTATAAGGGTTTGGGAGATCTGAATGAGGGAGTAGTTAGTTCTTGGAGCATCTCTGATTTCCCTCAGCCTGTGTCTTATCTCCACAGCTGATGCCCATATCTTGCTCCATCTATTTCGAATTTTTCCCCACAAGGGAACAATTTGAACATATAGTTTTACCTGTCACCAAAACTCTGCTCTTGCTACTAGTAGCACAATTTTAGTTGATATATTTGAAAAATAATGAGTCATTAGGACATTTACTATGAAAAGAGAAGCAGAAGTTAGGGTGCCATAAATGTTATCACTAATGTAATTTCAGTTTTAGAAACTTGGAGGTTCTGAAGAAGAGAGCATTCCCTGTCTAATGAGTGAGCATCAAATTAATCTGAGAAATAGCTGATCTGTATCGGGGACACCACTCTTTCCTTTTTATTCCCTCCCCTTTTATTTCTTCATTTATCCATATATAATTTCATTCTATGATTTCATTTTACTGTCTTTTTCTCTTGAGAGCATCTAGTAACCATTTTCTGATTAACAAACAACATCAAATATTGTATGTGTGTATAAACCATCCTCAATACCTTATATTGTAAAATGGTTCAGCGATGTGACAAGCCCTTGGCAAAGAGGAAGGGCCACGTAATTGGTAGCTCTGTTAACACTCTCAGGAGCTTTATCAACCTCACATGTACCGAACAGAAAAATCAGAATGTGAAATTGAGAGATTTTGGTATTAATTACAAATAGTAAAATGAGAATTATAGATGTCCTATGAAAAGTGTTCCACTTCAAAATGTCATCTGGTCAATGTTGTCACCTTAAAGAAGGGATCCCATGATGCTACATTAAATTCCTTAGAAGATTTGATGCAAATATAACACATCGTGTTTCTCCGGCAAAAAAAAAAATGTACTTCTGTATGCTTTTTGAAAGGACATTGACTTGATGAGATTATTACTGATGCAATCTCTCGCTCTCTCTCTCTCAATAGATATATATCTTTTTATACACTAGTTTGGCAATAATTAATGTGCAAATCACATGCTAGAAATAGGAACCTGAGATCAAACAGATTTTAGTTAAAATTCCTGCTCTAACACCTACTGCTGTATGAGTCAGGACAAGGGTATCTAATCTTCGTGCACTGTTTCCTTGATTTAAATATAGGAATAATTGTGAGGATTGTGTGAGTAACTATAATTATGTGTAACAGGAAGGTCACTTGTCTGTTCCCAGTCACTCAGCCCCAAAATAACAACACAAAACTATATTAATTAAAACACTATTTGGCCCATTAGCTCTAACTTCTTATTGGCTAACGCTTACATCTTAGTTTAACCCATTTCTATTAACTTGTTTATCGCCACATGACAGTGGCTTACTGGCAAAGATTCAGCATGTCTTACTCTGGCAGTGGCTCCATGGCAGCTTCCTGACTCTGCCTTTCTTCCTCCCAGCATACAGCCTAGCTTTCCCCACCTAGTTCTGTTCTTCCCTGCCATAGGCTCTAAACAGTTCTTTATTAACCAATGAAAGCAACAAACAGAAAAACCTCCTACACCATTTCCCCTTTTCTGTTTAAACAAAAAGGAAGGCTTTAGTTTTAACACAGTAAAATTACGTATAACAAAACAGTTATCAAGAAAGCAAAAATTACAGTTACAATATTTATATCTACTTTATTTTTTATCATAACTAAGGAAAACTGTAACTATAATTATCTATCTATTCTTCAACTCCATCAAAGACTCAAGAAAGATATAATATTACCTAAGTAAACAGGAAGTTCATTGTAAGCAACTTCCAAAACTCTAGAATTGACAGAGACATCTTGCTGCTTGGACAGTCACCCAAAGTTATTCTGTACCATTGGGGCATCTATCTCCAGCCTACAGGCCCATAGTATCAAGCAGATTTTCCATGAAGCAGAAAATTTCAGACAGGACTGCCTATATTGGCAGCACTTTCTTCTATATCCTACAGAATGTCTCGTAGA
>JAQHUG010000701.1:276678-299594 GCA_028555095.1 Dicrostonyx torquatus | reverse complement strand
TTTTTGGTTTTTTGAGACAGGGTTTCTCTGTGGCTTTGGACCCTGTCCTGGAACTAGCTCTTGTAGACCAGGCTGGTCTCGAACTCACAGAGATCCGCCTGCCTCTGCCTCCCGAGTGCTGGGATTAAAGGCGTGCGCCACCACTGTCCGGCTAAGAATAGCATTTTTTAAAATAAAAAACAAAACCATCTTAAGCACAAGTGGTGTCATTCATGAGCCACATCTCAGTTACTTAAGAGGCTGAGGTAGGAGGAGTGCTTCAATGTACAGGTTCAAGATGGCCTGAGACACAAAGTGAGACCTTCATCTCAAAACAAAATTAAGGTAAAACAAGCAAACAAAAGAAAATCTTAAAATAATGTATCAAGTATATATTTAAGAAGAATACTGTAAATGATTTAAAGACAGGTATCTTGGGGCTGGAGACGTGGCTCAGTGGTTTAGAGCTTTTGCAGCTCTTGCAGAGGATCTGGGGTCAATCCCCAGCGCCCACATGATGGTTCACACTCTCTGTAACCTGAGCTCCAGGGGATCCTACACCCTCCTCTGACTCTGAGGGCGCAGCTACGTGCACACTGCACATACACACATGACAAAAACTTAAAAAGTTTTTAAAAATAAAAATTTTATCTCTGACCAAGCAGATTTATATAAATGACTCTAGCTTTATGCCTTCTAAGCATTTGCTGAACAAAAGAATTTCCCAATGAAGGCTCATTACTTGGTCAGCTGTAAACTACAAAGCTTCCTAACTGAAATTATGTGACCTGCAAAAATGACAATCTGTCCTGGCAGCTGCCACCAAATTCCCAGACACTTCAGCCTAGAGCCAGAGTCCTTTACAATTTTAAGCCCCTAATTTAGAACACATGCTTCCTTGGCAACTGGACATCGACTTTCAACCTACCTTTTTTCCTTCCTGATGGGAGATGCAGACCTCAGGACCTGGGGGCACATTCTCTTTTTGTTCCAACTTAGGAGTTTTGATCTCACCGCCACTGGCTTTCAACTCATTCTACAAAACAGAAATAACTGTGAGCTCAAATGCTTCCCACTCCATTCTCTTCACCGCACGTCTCTCAAGGAACCTGGAACACTTACAAAAATTCCTCTCATAGAACTCAGGTCAAATCAGCGCCTGTCACAAGCCAAACCCATCGACTCGTGAAACGACAAAAGCAGCTGTGTGGATTCATCCCTCCTGTCTCACAGGGACTAGAGTTAGAATACAGCCGCATCGACACGGGCACACACAGCCCACCCACCAGCCCCTGGCATTCTGTGAGCCACACTTCAACACGGGCACACACAGCCCACCCACCAGCCCCCGCATTCTGTGAGCCACACTTCCAACAGCCCAGCTCGTGAAATGCAAAGCTTGTGAATTTACAGACCATTTGGGAGCAGGGAAAGGTGATGCCAAGTGCCAACAATTAAGAAAATATACTGACCATACATATAAATAGCCGGCCTGGAAAGAAAGACAGGGATGATGGACACATATAAAAACCAAAATTATACTGAATGATGCCATAAACAATCTTTTTCTATCAAACTTTCAAAAAATAGTTTTTACATAAAATTCACAGATATACCTTAATGTGTATTTTATAACTGAGCCTCAACATTAAAAGACATGTATTAGTATTGCCATAAGGCCTAAGGAGAATAACCCTATCTTTCTTCCTTGTAAAGGACACTAGGAGTAGAAAGTTAAAATGAACTCATCTACTAGAGCTAAAGCTGACAGAGAGGGTGAAGATGGCCGTTTCCTATCTTTCCTGGGCTTGCTTTCCTATGACCACCCCTCCTCCTCCTTCTCCCCCCCGCCCCCCGCCAAGTAGTCCACGCTGGCCTCAAACTGACTATATAGCCAAGGATAACCCTGAGCTTTTGATCCTCCTGCTCCACCTCTCAAGTGCTGGAGCTGCAGGTGTCTGTCACCATACTCCATCTAACATGGCGCTGTGGTGAAATGTCTGTCACCACCGTACTCCATCTAACATGGCGCTGTGATGAAATGTCTGTCACCACCGTACTCCATCTAACATGGCGCTGTGGTGAAACTCAAGACTGCTCACTAAGAAGCACTCCACCAGTTCAGCCATATTCCCAGTCCCTCTCTGTGATTCTTCAGGGCTTGGGAGAAACAAAGCCATCTCAGGCCACAGGGCTAATGGAAGTGGGTGTGAAGAACAGGCTAAGGTCGGCGACTTCAAAGTGGCCATCTCGGCTCTGCAAGTGCACCTATTAGGAAGAGATGGCCGCCAGCACTGCAGAACACACCATGACACCCACTAATTTATTGTCTGTCTGTCTCCGAGCTCCCCCTGTTACAATCGTGTTCTGTAAGGAATTTCAGACATTCTTTGAGGATGAGATAAAACATACTCTCTGCAAGAATTTCTAAAGACTTCTCAACTCTTGAAATCCCCAGAGCAGAACTTTAAGGAAGAAATTCTACTAGGAAAATTCATTTAGAGACAGGATCTCTGTAGCCTGGCAGTCCTGGACCTGGTTTCAAACTTCAACTACCCTGTCTTGTTGCTATACCCCTTAAGGTTTTGTTTTGTTTTTAAGGGGGAACAAAGGATGTAGTTCAATTGGTACAGCCCTGGGTTCTACCCCAGCACCAAATAAAACCATGTGTGATAGCACTGTAATTCACCTCTTAGGAGTTGGAGGCAGGAGGACAGGAATTTAAGATCAGCCTTGGCTACATGGGCAGTCTGAGGTCAGGCTGGGACATACCAGACTATTTCAAAATGAAGAGCAAAAAACCAGCTAGCAGTTTTTTGCATGGCTGTGCCTGCTCTTTCCAGTGTGCTAAAAACAAAACAACGAGGTCACTGAACAGGTTTTTCCACCCGAGGAGTCATCTGGGTGGAATGTTTGCACAGACAGACAGACAGACAGACAGACAGACACCTCCAGTTACAAGCAAGATGTAAGCTTTGCCCCTCACCCGTCTCTGTGTCTCCTGAACTATGCTCAAAGGAGAGTGTCATTCTGCCCATTTTTCAGTCAGGGAACTCTGGGAGTTTCACTCTATTGAAACCTATACACATTGTCTCTTATTAATCTACTGTGAAAAATTGGAGTAAGGGATGAGGGTGTAGCTCAGTGGTCGAGTGTGGTGTGGCATGTGTAAAGCTGTGATTTCAATCCCCAGACCCAACAAAGAAAGACAGGAAGGAGGAAGGGAAGGGAAGGGAAGGGAAGGGAAGGAGGGAGGGGGGAAGGAGGGAGGGAGAGAAGGAGGGATGAGGGAGGGAGGAGGGGAGGGAGGGAGGGAGGAAGGAAGGAAGGAAGGAAGGAAGGAAGGAAGGAAGGAAGGAAGGAAGGAAGGAAGAGACGGTGTCTCAGAGAATGGGTCCATTTAGTACTGGGGAATGCACAATTATGGGGAGAAAGGCCTAACTTCTGGAATACACATTATGATCTTGAATCTGCACAGTTTCGATCTGTCCAGGAACAAATAAAACAACATTATTCTCCCAACATTGCTAAGAACTTTGGCCATGAATAGTCACAGAAGGAACAAACTTATACATCCTCTAAAAATGAGAAACTGGGCTAAGACGCCCCTTCGTGGTACTGGACATCTCCAGCATGCTTACGGTCCTGTGCTCAGTTTCCTGCACTACGGTAAACAAACAAATGAACAGATCTGAAGATGACAAAAAGCAGGTATGATGACATCCTGTGCCCTGTCACCTGAGTACTTGGGAGGGAGGCTAAGGCAAGAAGAACCCTGTGACTTTAAGGTTAGGTTACAGAGTAATCTGGCCTGGGTTACATAGCAAAATCCTATCTCAAGCTAGGTGTGGAGGTGCACACGCCTTTGATCCCAGCACTCAGAGGCAGAGGCAGGCAGATCTCTGTGAGTTCCAGGCCAGCATGGTGGCGAGTTCTAAGATAGCCAAGGCTACATGATGAGACCCTGTCTCAAAACAACAACAAGGAAAAAGAATACCAGTTTAGGGGTGTGCGTGAGTGTTTACCCGGCATATGTGACATTCTGGTTTGATTCTTAGCACTATGGGTGTGTGTGTAGAACACCAAATTTTTTTGTTCATCAAGCATGTCGTCGTCCTGTCATTTCCCACCCCTCTCTTCTAACACACTATTCCTCCTCTGCAGGAGATCACGACATCATACAGGTTAGAGACTGAGTAGACCATACAGAGCACCCCTTATATTGGGAGCTAAATCCTGAGCCTCAGGCCCGCTGGGCAAGTGCTGTGCCATGGAGCCACACCCCAGCCCCAGCTCTCACAGAATTCCTTCTAACGAAATGTCCAGGACATACAGGTTCATAGGTGGAGATGAGTGCTTCAGAGGGTGACTACACATGTATGGCATTTCTGTGAGGGATGACAGAAAGGTTCTGGAACTAAGACAGAGTCATGGTTGTATAACCTCGAAATATATTAAAAAACAAAAAGCCATCTAAGTGTGTACTTGGTCTGTTTTCTCTTGTGAAGCCAGGATCAGGGCCAGGACCTCAAGCAAGCTAGGCAAAGGCTCTACTGTTGAGATACATCCTCAGCCAGTGTATGTCTCGACATAAAGGTGATTTTTATGTTATGTGATCAATATTTCAATGGAAAACTTAATGCTCAATGCACTTGCACCCATCACAAAACCAAAAAGAAACTCACAATAGATATCCCTATTAAAGCTAATAAAATACGGATTCTTTATCAGTGACAATGAAAAAGTTGAGTAGACAAGCCAGGAAAAGTCTTGCTATCACTGCTGGTAACATCACAGAATACAAATGAGGTATGACTATGCTGAGCTGGGGAAGCAAATCAAGACTGGAAAATGTATGCTTACAAAGACGGGAGGGATACAGGACTGAAAAAGGACTGGCCAGGGTCAGAGGTCAGGGCCCAGGAGACAGTTCCTAGTTACAGTGCTCATGATGGCTGTCCAGAGCAAAAGAATGGTGCAGGCACACCTTTAATCCTAGCACTCAGGCCGCAGAGGCAGGCAGATCTCTGTGAGCTCGAGGCCAGCCTGGTCTGCACAGAGCTAGCCTGTCTCAAAAAACCAGAAAAACAAAACCAAAAACCACCCAAACAAAAAGCAAACAGCTCAGGACACATACCCCAGCTGGACGGCTCTGCTTGGACACGGCGGCCTGGTACTTAGCCATGCGATCTTTGATGGAGGTCTCAGAGAGGCGTGGGAGCTCCAGACTCCGCTTGCTCTCATTCTTCTCCGAGTTGAATGTGGAGGATGACAAATGACCTGGAAATGGGGAAATAATACACTTTGTTAGAAGACAGAAGGGGAGTCTAAATCTTGGGTGACTGAAACTAATGTAACCTAATTTCTCTTAGAAGTACAAAAAGGCCAGGTGTGGCTCTTGTCTGTATTCCCAGCTCTGGAGAGGCTGAGGCAGGAGTGCCACACATTCAAGGTCAACCTGGCCTACAAGAGTGAGACCCTGTTAAAACAAAAACAAAAAACCCAAAATCAACAACCAAAAGCACACACACACACAAAGAAAATCAGAAATATAATTGTCTTTCATAAGGTAATTTTAATTCACTTTCCTAGTAAAGTACCTTTACCATAAATGCACATTTTATATACTTACATTCACACAACCTAACACATAAAATTTTATTATTTTTATTCACTTTTTTTTTTGTTTTTCAAGACAGGGTTTCTCGGTAGTTTTGGAGCCTGTCCTGGAACTAGCTCTTGTAGACCAGGCTGGCCTCGAACTCACAAAGATCCGCCTGCCTCTGCCTCCCGAGTGCTGGGATTAAACGCGTGCGCCACCATCGCCTGTCTGGCTTCACTTATTTTTTTGTGCTGTGGACAAAGTTTTTTGTTGGGTTTATGCTAAGCACTTGGACTACCACAGAGCCACACCACCAGCTCTGGGACAACCAATCTTGGTCAGTCCGTCTACTGAAGTTCTCTGGTTCCAGAAAACTGGGGAGTCCCAGGGTCTAGAGCACTTCACCTGTCAGCCTTCAGAGGTACCCAGGATGGGTTTAAAATCAACAAAAGCACACTGGCGTGCTGTGCTCTTGCAGGCAATACCAGCACTGGGGAATCAGAGACCAGAGGGTCAGAAGTTCAAGGTTAACTCTGGCTAGGAGGTTCTAGGCCAGTCTGAGCTAGAGACCTTGTCTCAAACAAACGACAAAAACAAAAACCAGGACGGCTAATAGAGAGCAGCTGGGAGCAGCTTATAGCTAACACAGACTTCTCTCTAGCTGTTCTTCCTTTAGAAGCCCAGGTTTTGAGTGCAAAGGGTTCGCTATGACTGAGTTGCTTCTTGGAGGGTCTCACACACTCTAGGCCTACTTACCCGAACCAATTTCCAAGTCATCAAGGGAATAGCTGTTCTCAGAGATCCTTTTTCCGCCTGCATTTCGGCTTTGGGTCCAAAGAATCTGTTCAGAAGATGGGAGATACTGATGTAACACTCGGACACTTCCTCATTAACAAAATCCAAAAGATCAGAACATTTTAAATACCAAGCAGTATATAGTCATATGGGCTCACTGACAAATAAAGGGCTATTATATAAACAAAGCTCGCGAGATATTGCTTCTTCCCACACTCTAGATCTTGCTGTCTTAGCCCCTCTGTTCTGAAGGTAACCTTGAAAATGATAACCCAAAGCTGGGTGGTGGTAGAGCACGCCTTTAATCCCAGCACTCCGGAGGCAGAGGCAGGTGGATCTCTGTGAGTTCGAGACCAGCCTGGTCTACAAGAGCTAGTTCCAGGACAGGCTCCAAAGCTACAGAGAAACCCTCTCTCGAAAAACAAACAAACAAAGCTCATTGCTATTGACTGCCACTAGCCAGCTTCCGCACCGGCACTGAAATGTAAAGGATTGCTGGAGGAGAGTCCTCCGGTCTCAGGTGAGAAAACCACTGAGGCACAGGCAGCACCCCTCTATCTCACTGCATCCCGCTGTCGCTGCCTTGGCAGTCTTCATCATTGCTCTCCTTAACAATCCCACTGTCTTTTTAATTGGTTCTTTCTCCACATTCTAATCTAGTCTTTGCAAGGCTGCCAATATTCTAACTAATAAAAAGTAATTATTCAAAAATCTGCATTTCCCTGAACTCCCCTGCTCAAAATTCTCTCGGAATTCCCAATTACCCTTGAACATCACTGCAAGAGTTCAGTACATCCCAGTCGATGTACTGACAATGTCAGTGCCCACCCAGACTCCTCTCCACGTATTCTGATACATCCTTTAACCTTCAGGGAACTCAAACTGCTCTGAGGACCACGGCATAATAAATGAGGCTCCTCCACCCATATCACGTTTGTCCTTCTGTCTAGCAAATGCTATCCCTTCAAGACTCACTGACACTTGCTTTGCTTTCCCGTAGTGTGAAGGTGCCCAGTCATATTTGTTAGTGTTTGGTAGAGTGCTGTAACTGTTCTCCCGCTGGTCCGCGAGCCCACTGTGGGAGACCGTGCCACTGCACTCACTTCCAGGATTTGTAGATCGTAGCAGTATTTGTTTGTTTGTTTGATTTTGATTTTTTGAGACAGGATTTCTCTCTGTAGCCCTGGTGGCTGTCCTGGAACTCACTCTGAAGACCAGGCTGGCCTTGAACTCAGAAATACCTGCCTCTGCTTCCTGAGTGCATGCATTTGTTTCTTCAGTGTGGAGGGTTGAACCTGGGGACTTGCACACACCAGGCAAATGCTGTATACTGAGCTCTGCTGCTGCAGACACTAGGCACAGATTTCTTTTTTTGAATAAAATATTTTGTGATTCTTGAAATTATAACACTTTGTGTCTCATATTTGGATAGACCTTTAATCATAGTTACAAATTAGGTTGAGTGTAAAGGCACACACCTGTAATTAATCCTAGAGTGGAGGTGGAGAAGGGGGGTTAGAAATTCAAGGCCAGATTCTGCAAATATATGAGGTTGTAGGAGAACCTGCCTCATAAAAACCAAAATACATAAGGTTTTAAATTACAATTTTAGGATTAGAAATATACTCAACAAAAAGCCACTTAGTCTCACAGAATATTCCCAGACGTAGCAGATGAGGAATATGTAATAACAGCCTCCAGCCAGATCCTCTCACTCAAATATCTGTTTCCAGACAACTAGAAATAGGAATTATGAAAGCCAGTGTGTAAGGAGGCAAGAGACCCTTCCTCCTTCCTCCTCCTCACCCCGCTTCCTTCCAGGTTGAGGATCAAATGTAGGACCTCAAATACCCTAGGGAAGTGTTTTTCAGCTAAACTGAGTTCAATACATGAGAAACTTCTTTCTTAAAATCAAAGGTAGTTAGCCAGGCAAAGGCAGTTAGCCAATCCCGGCAGCCTGTGAGACATAGTCACCACCTACCACAGGGATAAAAGACAGGAGCCATCTTGGACTGGTGTGTTGTTAGCTCCAGCGCACCCTTTTTACTAAGGCATTGCCTTGTCAAACTACTTCCGATTTCTCTGTGTGTTCCATTTTTGTTTGCTTCTTATTAATAATCACTAATAAAAGTTATTAAACTCTTAAATACAATGAGTTAACTGACTTCTAAAATTTACTATGTATTTAAAACAATTTATTCCTTGATAGCCCAAATTACCTTGTAATAATATATTTCAAATAAAAACCAAAATAAAGCTGGGAATGATGACCCATACCTGCAATCCCAGCACCTGGGAGACTATGGGAGAAGGGCTACCTTGGGCTCCGGGTCAGAATGGCCTATAAAGTAAGACCTTGTTTCATAAAACCAAAACAAATAAAACTCTGATACTGACACATCGTACTCGGGTAGGACCACTCACATCTAATATGACTTATTTGGCTCAATATTTATGGTCTGGGAAAGAAGAAAACTGACAGTCAAGGTGGACTCCGCCTACAGCGCTGGTCCTGCAAAGGCCAAGTGCCAGACGGCTTGGGCCGGCTTGGTGCTGGAGAAGGTGGTGAAACCTCTGTGGTTCTAAGTAGGAGCACCAACGTAAACTAGCAGCTGCTTGGTACAGTGACAGAAAATTAGCAGCGATCGCTCAAATTCTCAAAGTTCAACTTCAGGTGCGACTGTGCTACAAGACCAATTAAGCTAGTATTTTCAGGACTCAAAAGGAGAAATCCTGGAAATTACAAATACATCTCAAACTAAAAGGAAATGAGCTCTGCAGCCTTTTTCCCCCTCGCTTCCCTGCCCTCCCTTTAGATTTAGGTACAGGAGAGGATGACACAGGGCCTCACTGTCTGACCAGGCTGAGCTTGGACTGGGATCCTCCTGCCTTGAATCGTGGGTTATATATTCTTCTTGAAAACTAACAAAGCAAAAGCCCCTATTTTACAGTGTGTGTGTGTGTGTGTGTGTGTGTGTGTGTGTGCAGCCCACGCACACACATCCTACAGTGCACATGTGGAGGTCAGATGACAACTCTCAGGAGTTGGTTCCTATAGCTTGAAAGAAACTAGCCCCTATAGAGCCACAGGAACTGGACTATTAGGAGGCATGGCCTTGTTGGAGGAAGTGTGTCACTCGGGGTAAGCTTTGAGGTCGCTCAAACCCTGGGTAGTGGTGAGTGAGGCAGAGATAGGTGAACTCTGTGAGTTTGAGACCAGCCTGGTCTATGGAGTGAGTTCCAGGACAGGCTTGAGAGCTACAGGGAAACCTTGTCTCCTCCTGCTGCCGGACGTAGAAAAGAACTCTCAACTCCTTCTCCTGCATGCTTCCCGTCATAGCAACGGACGATACCTTGGAACTGTAAGCCAGCCTCAATTAAGTGTTTTTCCTTTATAAGGGTTGCCGTGGTCATGGTGTCTCTTCACAGCGATAAAACCCTAAGACAGTTCTGCTACTGTGGGTTCTAGACTGAACTTGTCACCAGGCTGGCCAGCTAGTGCTTTAGCCTGCACTGTCATTTTGCAACCCTTACGTATTTTTTTCTAAAGATTTATTTGTTATACATACAATGTTAGAAGAGGTCATGGAATCTCATTATAGATGGTTGTGTGCCACCATGTGGTTGCTGGGAACTCAGGACCTTTGAAAGAGCAGTCAATGCTCTTAACCTCTGAGCTATTTCTCCAGCCCTACATATTTGTTTTTTTAAAACAAGCGTTTTCTAACACACACACACACACAAATATAGAATGCACTGTGATCAGGCTCTATTTTCTTTTTTCTTTTCTTTTTCTTTTTTTTTTTTTTTGGTTTTTCGAGACAGGGTTTCCCTTTGTAGCCCTGGCTGTCCTGGAACTTGTTCTGTAGCCCAGGCTGGCCTCAAACTCACAGAGATCTGCCCACCTCTGCCTCTGGAGTGCTGGGATTAAATAAAGGCTGGCACTACCACCGCCTGGCTGGTTCCTCATTCTTAACAGAGGAATTCACATTCTGTCAAAGATAAAATTCAAGTACAGATCCACAAGTTGCAGCTGGCAAAACTCACCTTTGGTCCCAGAGCCACACCTCCGCCTTGAGTTAGGCTCCACACTAAAGGGGCAGGAACAAAAGCTGCCCTGCAGAAGGAAGCTCTTTCTTTCATTTTGGAGAACAAGGCTTTCCATTTTTGCTAGCTTTTAATTTAAACACTTGGATGGAAAGTGGGGCGTGTAAGCTGTAATCTCAGCATTTTATCACACCCGCAAGCTCAGCACTCTAGAGGTGAGAGCAGGAGAAGCATCCAAAGATTGAGGTCTTCCTTTTACATGGCCAGTCCCAGGCCAGCCAGTGCAACACAGAGAGATCCAAAATATGGTTGTGGTAGCACAGTGGGAAGAGAAGGCAGGAGGATTGGGAATTCAAGGTCATCCTCAGCAGCATAGCAAGCCTGGGTTAATGAGACCCTGTCTTAAGCAAAATAACACGGTTTAGGATGAGAGCTCAACTAGAAGTGTATTTATTTGCCTTACACTTTAAGGCCTGAGTTTAATCCTCAGAATCCATTTCTTCTTAAAGCCATACATGGGTTATACACTTGTAACCCCGCTTTTGGGGAAGTGGAGGCAGGTGGCTCCCGGAAGATCACCAGGCAGCCCCAGTAATGGGGCTCTGTAGAGAAAGGCGCTTGCCACCAGGCCCAATGATGAGCTGGATCAACTCAGAGGAAGGAGAGAATTAGAGATTTCCCTGACTTCCACACAGGTGATATGGTAAATGGTCCCCTCCCCCAGAGAATTATGGGAAAACCAGAAAGGAAACAAACAACAAAACAAGGTAGACAGCTCCTGAAGAATGAATTCGGAGGCAGGAGAATCCCGCTGGAGGCAAGACTGGGGTGGGTAGGACAACCTTATCTCACAAAACCAAAAACCAAACCCAAACACACCCTCACCCCTCAAACAGCAAAACCTAAAACACCAAACAAAACAAAACTCTGGGTTACTTGGGAGCCTTAGAAATACTGTCCTGTGAGTGGGTGATTAGGATTAGAATCCAGAAACCAAGGCTACCTGGGGCAGGGAGAAGAGCAAAGACTTCAGGCTGTGGAGGAAACAGGCTATCAGTTGACCGGAAGGCTCCGACCCAGGTGGGGCTAGGGTTACCATTTTCAAGGTTACCTTCAGAACAGAGGAGCTAAAAAGGCAAGATCTAGAGTGCATTTCAGTGCAGGAAGAAGCAGTGTTTCCCAAGAATGTAAGTGGGGCTGGGGGAGGGGGGCGCAAACAGAACAAAACAAAAAATGCGTGTGTATTCTGCAGTCACACCCCCACCCCCCACCCTATGTAACAGATTTATATCACTCCAGCCTTTTTGTCTTGGACGCACGGATACTCCAGGAGTGTTACCCCCTGCCAAGCACAGAAGAGACAAGATTATTTTATTTTAAGGCTTTGTGGAATTTCCCAAGGATTGGCTTCCCACACCCTACAACTTCTCCTTCCCTGTCAGCTGGCTAGGCTTGCCTGTGTGAATGCCTCTTAAGTACTTCCTGTGAATTCATCCATCAAATATGCTATACCATATGCCAATAAGAGAGTAAGCACTGAGGCTATTAGTTGGGAGTCTGTAGAATGTTTTCCCTAGAATTAAAAACAAAAAAAGAAAATCCTTTATAGTACAATTTGAAAAACAAAACAAAAAAAAAGAAAGAAAAAAGAAAAGAAAAAAAAGGAATTAGGTTTTAAATGATTAACAAGGCAGATTTCCTATCTCATCTACCCTTATTTTCAGGAAAATTCTTTTTTTCTCTGTAGCCCAGGTATGCCTGAACTCATGGCAATCCTCCTGCATCAGTCTCTGGATTGCTGGGGTTAGAGGCATGAGTCACCACCCATGTTCAGTCAGAAGGAAGTGTTGGCTGTACAAGCATAATTCTCTGCGCTGGGACCCCCAACCCTATGTTAAAACCAGCTGTGACAATGTATGTGTGTACCACATGGACAGACAGGTGGATGCTGGAGCCTGCTGCTCAGTCAGCTTGCCAATTTGAGGGCCAGGTCCAGTGAGATCAGTGGGAGACTTAACCTCAGAACAAAGCAAAACCAAAAAAACGTTGACGAGACAGGGTTTCTCTGTGTAGCCCTGCTTGTCTTGGAACTTGATTTGTAGACCAGGCTGGCCTCAGATTCACGGAGAGCAACCTGTCTCTGCCTCCCGAGTGCTGGGACCAAAGGCATGCACCACCATGCCCAGCGAGCATCTCACTGTGTGTTCCAGGCTGGCCTCAAACTCACAAAGGCTCACCTGCCTTGCCTCCCGAGTGCTGGGGTAAACAGCATGCACACAGGCCACCACACCTGGCAAAGCTGATTCTCAAGGCAGGTGTCCTGGTGCATGCCTGAAACCCCAGGGAGAGGAAGGCAGGAGGATCAGGAGCTCAAGGATAGACTTGTGACCAGCCTGGGCTACATGAGATTCTGTCTCCTCCCCCAAATGATGACTCTCCTGCTTTATACAGAGTTCCTTAACTCATCCCTTCACTGCCTTCTACCCTCTCACGTGGACCCTTCCTTCAGACTCTCACATTTCTAAAAATCAAGGATGGAAGAAGGGTAGGTTTTAGGGAAAATGGGATTTTGCAGAACTATGTACAGAAACCGTGAGGTAGAAATAAATCTCTCAACTTCTCAAAGTATTAAGTGATAACAATTTTTTTTCTTCCTCAGGGACTTGGAACAAAATGGTTTATTCATATTTTAAAATGTACATAGAAGGACATGCTGGCCAGTCTTATGTCAACTTGATACAGACTACAGTCACTTGGGAAAAGTAACTCTCAATTGAGAAAATGCCCCACCTGTTTTCTTTTTTTTTTTTTTTAATATTTTATTTATTTATTTATTATGTATACAACATTCTGTCTGTGTGTCTCCCTGCAGGCCAGAAGAGGGCATCAGATCTCATTACAGATGGTTGTGAGCCACCATGTGGTTGCTGGGAATTGAACTCAGGAGCTCTGGAAGAGCAGGCAATGCCCTTAACCACAGAGCCATCTCTCCAGCCCCCCCACCTGTTTTCTTGAACGATGATTAATGAGGGAAGGCTCAGCCCACTGTAGGCTCTATAAGAAAGCAGGCTGAGCAAGCCATGGGGAGCAAGCCAGTAAGGAGCACCCCTCCATGGCATCTGCATTAGTTCCTGCCCTATGTGAGTTCCTGACTTCCTCAGTGATGGACAGGAAGTGTTAAGTGAAATAAACTCTTTCCATCCCAAGTCGCTTTTGGTCCTAGAGTTTGATCACAGCAACAGAAACCCTAATAAGGATAGAGAAGCACTTATCACCAGATACAGAATGTCTCTACGTTTCTATATCTCTAAGTGTCCTATAAATGGCATGTTAGCCTTACAATAAGCAAAAACAAACAAACAAAAAACCAAAAAAAAAGAAAAAAGAAAGAAAGAAGAGAAAAGGAAGAAAGAAAGAAAAAAAAGAAACAAAAAGTGATATTTCTTGTTTAGTACGCTTTTTTAGTAGTTAAAAACCTGGGGGGGCTGGGGAAATGGCACAGCAGTTAAGAACACTTGTTGCTTTTCCAGAGGACCCGGGTTCACATGGTGGCTCACAATCACACATAACTCCAGTTCCAGGGATTCTGATGCCCTCTTCTGACCTCCATGGACTCCAGGCACCCATGTGGTGCACATACATACAGGCAAAACATGTACACACAAAGCCAACAGCTGATGAAGCTTCCGGGGTCATGTGCTCAGGCAATGCTAGTTTTGACATAGTACAATCTTTGAGGATAAGCTGAAAATACGTAAGAAAAATATCCAGAGAAGCATATCTTCTAAATATGGTATATATAACAGAATATAGCTCAAAGAAATTATTCAAAACAAAACATTTCTGCCAAGATACTCAGAGATAGAAAAGAATCTAATTATTGGGAAGTAATTGGGCAGCATAATGAAATATATCCCATAAAAGGGGAAGTGCATGGACTAGGATGGTCTATGTAATAAAGACTAAACAAGCCAGGCAGTGGTGGAGCACACCTTTAATCCCAGCACTTAGGAGGCAGAGGCAGGAGGATCTCTGAGTTCAAGGCAAACCTGGTCGAAAGAGTGAGTTCCAGGACAGCAATGGCTACACAGAAAAACCCTGTTTCAAAAGAGGGGCGGATAGAGAGCTTATGTGTGAGCATAGCATTTGTATCTAGACAGTGACCAGTTCTAATGTCGGTAGAAAGAAAGTCATTTGTGTCTGGACAGTGACCAGTTCTAATGTCGGTAAAAAGACAGTCAGTCATTTGTGTCTGGACAGTGACCAGTTCTAATGTCGGTAGAAAGAAAGTCATTTGTGTCTGGACAGTGACCAGTTCTAATGTCGGTAGAAAGAAAGTCATTTGTGTCTGGACAGTGACCAGTTCTAATGTCGGTAGAAAGACAGTCATTTGTGTCTGGACAGTGACCAGTTCTAATGTCCGTGGAGAGACAGGCAGGGCTACAGTCATTTGTGTCTGGACAGTAGCCAGTTCTAATGTCCGTGGAGCTTGCATCATATGGTAGAAGGACTACCACACAAGCTCAGGCCTTGTCCCGAGATCACTCACATGACATCAGGCATCCCACTAACTTCTCTAACTTCATTCAGCTGGGGTTATGATATCCCAACCGAGAGCAGGAAATCAGACAAAATAACCTTAGAAGTTCCCAAGTAGTTGTAGGGTCGACACAGCAACATCTGGAGGCCAGAGGAGACGGACATCTATGCACATCCACTGATCAGGAGTGAGCCCTGTGTGGCAGTGTGGCAGGCAGCACAGACGCAAACGGTGGTGTCTTATGTAATGTTCCAGTCTTGACACTGAGTTTCAACAGGTTTGACTGAAATACGGCTGGCTGGAGCAGGAAGCAGTTAGTTGGCACAAAGCAGATTAGAAGATGACTGATCGCTGATACACCAACAACAGCCATTTGGGCAAGACACAGTGAAAAGTATCAGAACTGCTTTACATCTAGATCCATACAATCTCACCACAAAGGACTGAAATTTAATTTATACAGATACGTCTTTTGCAAGAAATATTCAGCTATAGTGAGAATCAATTACAACAGTTCTACACTTGCAGATTATATAATCTTTAAGCTATGGGTGATGCAGTAACTCAGTAAAAAGTCAGATAAATTATGTGTGTGAAAGCAGGTGTGGTGATATACACCAATAATTACACCAATAAGTCCAGTACTCCGAAGAAAGCAGGAGGATAAAGGGCCCAAGGTTGGTGTGGGATTTCCCTCTGTATGCTGTGATTACCATTAATGAATAAAGAAACTGCTTTGGACCTATAGCAGGGTAGAACTTAGCTAGGCAGGGGAAATGAAACTGAATGCTGGGAAAAAGAAAGGCAGAGTCAGAGAGAAGCCACATAGCCCTGCTGGCGGCAGATGGAACTTTACGTGGTAAGCCACAGTCACATGGTGATACACAGATTACTAGAAATGGGTTAAATTCAGGTGTAAGAGTTAGCCAAGAAGAAGCTAGAACTAATGGGTCAAGCAGTAATTTAATTAATACAGTTTCTGTGTAATTATTTCGGGTCTAAGCTAGCCGGGTGGCCGGGAACCAACAAGCAGCGCTCTCCCTACAACACAAGGTCAGCCTGGGCTACATAAGACCCTGCCTCAAAACAAAACAATGAAACCCTCCATGGTGGTCCACACAATCTATGACTCCAGTTCCTGGGCAACTGGACCTGGTGCTTTCTTTTGACCTCCACAGGTATGCCCATGGCACACAGACTGACATGCAGGTAAACTCTCCACACAAAACAGTAAAGCAAGTCCAGCACCACCACAAAGAAGGCATGTATGAACTGTTTATTTGATGCAAGATGCAGAGTCGGTATGGGTGAGGTCAGGCTTTAGTGTGGTGCCCTCTGTTCTCTCAAAGGGCTCATGCTGCTGTAGAACATATATGCTATTATGTGTCACTGTTATGTGAAGCTAAAGAAAACACGGTCATCATTTCTAGGATTTGGCTTAATTTAAGACTGGGTTTCAGCTAGGTGGGTGGTGGCATGCGCCTTTAATTCCAGCACTCTGTGGGTTTGAGGCCTGGTTTCAAGAGTGAGATCTAGGGCAGCCAGGGGCTACACACAGAGAACCCTGCCTCAAAGACACACACACACACACACACACACACACACACACACACACAAAAAAAAAAAAAGCCTGGGTCTCACTATATAGTCTAGGCTCCAGGCAGGCCTCAGACTCACTTTGTAGCCCAGGCTGGCCTAAAACTCTTGAGTGCTGGAACTGCTGGACGGAAGTATCACATCGTCACTTGTCACTAATTGTCAGGTTCTGAGCTGTACTTCAATAGTCTTACTCCTGAAGAGGTCTAGGGGGTTCTTAGCCTTCCAAACACCCGACGTGTAACTTTCCAATAGCTGGATTAAAATATTGCACTAAACAGCCAGGGAGAGTGGCGTGAGCCTTGAATCCTAACCCTGGGGAGGCAGAGACAGAGAGATCTCTGTGAGTTTGAGGCCAGAGCCAGCTAGGCCTACACAATGAGACCCTCTCTCAAACACACATATATACACCAAAACAAGACATTGTACAAAACATTTTGGGTGAGTGTGTGTGTGTGTGTGTGTGTGTATAGGGGAGTTCTTTTGAGTGTGTGTCTGAATCTCTCTCTCTCTCTCTCTCTCTCTCTCTCTCTCTCTCTCGCTCACTCTGTGTGTGTGTGTGTGTGTGTGTGTGTGTGTGTGTGTGTGCAGGGGAAGTAGGGAGTAAGTGGTTCTAGAGACTGAGCCCAGGAGCCTTGCAAATGCTAGGCAAACATACTCACGGAGCTATAGTCTCAGCCCTGGACAAAACTTTAATGCCAGCACTCGGGAGGCAGAGGCAGGTGGATCTTTGTGAGTTCGAGACCAGCCTGGTCTACAAGAGCTAGTTCCAGCGCAGGCTCCAAAGCCACAGAGAAACCCTGTCTCAAAAAAAAAAAAAAAAAAAAACTTTTTAAAGTAATTGATAATGTTTCTTATATAGATAATTACACTTATTCTGAAACAGCCATAAGGCACAAAGGACTACTTAATTTAGGAAACAGAAAGGCACACACATACAACACCCAGGCCTAAAGAAGCACAGGTAACTCTGAGAACCCTTTCCCAGTGAGTTTAGCCAGGAGGTTTAACCCTGAGGAAGCAGGAGCTCTCTTCCCCATCCTCCTCTTGTCCTTCCCTTCTTATGCAGAGCCAGGGGAATCAGGGCATCTGCCATGCTGTAGCTGGGCTTGCCCCCAGAGTGCTAATGGGAGTCAAGGGTCACCCTGCTTAGCTAAGGGTTGTTCTGTATGTAGTACCCCCCCCCCCATGCTACTTTGACTGTTTCTTTAAACAGACTTGTCTTGACCCATCCTCACTAGACATTTCCGAGAGCAAGGTCTCTCCATAGTCTTACACAGTCAGCAGTTTTGCTTGCGCTGTCCGGGTCATTTCCTACCTTGGGCCAGTTCTGACATGCACAGGCCCTTTCCATTGACTCCACATTGTGTGCGCTGCATGACATCAGCACCCACCCTGGCAGGGGCTGGGAGACTTACAATGGGCCTTTGAGCCATAACAAAGCCCCTTCCTCTCTAGTTAGGATTTCTTACATTTTCCCTTCTATTTAAAATTCTTCTTCCCATTTAAATAAAAAACTTTTTTTTTTATTAAGACCATAAAGGGGAAAGAAAGAGGGAGTTGGCAGGCCCAGGGAACTAAACAGATGAGAGGGGAGTTTAAGAAATGCCATCAAACATCTTTGTGGGTCCAGTGTTGAAGCAGAGCTAAAGTGCATACTCAGAAAAGGGTTCTAGCTAAAAAAACAAAACAAAACGAAACAAACAAACCAAAAAAAAAAAAACCTCAAAAATTCTTCCTAGCTTTCAAAGATGGTCTCCAGGCAAGCCCTCTCCTGGGCAGGGAGGCAGCAGCTGCAGGGAGTTCCTGGAAGAAACTGACAGCACCACCCCGGCCTCAGCCAGGACTCGAGGATGAGCTATCTATCTCTCTATCTCAGAAGGAATGCCTTACACTATTACTTCACCAATACAGGGAAGCGGGCCAAATATTTGGCTTACGAAAAGACAGCTTTCCCATGTAGCTGAAATCTAGAGTATATGATGGCTTTGCTACCCGTCAGATATGTTTATTTCATTATGAGGGCTGCTGTAAAAAACATCCCATATACAGCGCCAGCTACGTAGGAAAGTATGAGAAAACTGGAAAAACTGACCAGCTCTGCAGCCCCTGGAGTGTGCTGTGAGGCACCAGCATATGCAACTCATTTTCTAGTTAAGTAATTCCCTCTGGGGACTTGTGTGCAATCCACATGAAGGATCGAATTTCATTAGCAGATGCAGGAAAATGCAACCCTGTGCATTTGCAAGTCAAACCTCCGGAAAGCTATACTAGGGCTCTCAGCACTGATTTTTTCCTGGGAGAGGAGTCTAGCTGATAAAAAACATTTGTTGGGAGGCACAGACGAGGAAGTTGAGAAGAGAAGGGATTCAGCTAGCACTGAGACAAGTAAGCCTCAGTCTTTACGCTAGGCTCGCTGGCCTTAACTCTCAGATGGCAGCTGTGTCCAAGTAGATAGCCATTCAGGCAGCAATTTCACCCCCAAGGCTATAAATGACAAAAGGCACAGGCACACAATGCTACCAGCATCCAACTCCCTTCATTTTTAGGTGCCAACCTGCATCCCAGAATGAGCTAGATTTAACATGAAACTAGACTGTAGACTCGCAAACCCCAGCACCCGTGTAAATAGTTCATTTGAGGCTTTTATTAACGCAACTCGAATCAAAAGACTGAGCCCACGTTCTGCCCAGCTGACCAGACAGACAGCCTCAGTTAGCAGAACGGTTTACTCCAGGTTTTCCTAAGTGAGCTCTGAGCCCGCCAGGCTCTTACCTTGTTTTGAGTGTGCTCGCCTTTCTCAAACATCATCTTTAGTCTGTTCAGTGGAACATTGTATTTCTCTATTTTGCCCGAAGCTTCTGTGTTTTCATTCACTTCAGATTTCTCTACTTCATGCCTGGAATCTCCCAGAAAATTTTCCATTTTTTGACTTTCTGTGGCCTGGACTTTAAGATCCAGGCTGTCCTCGGAGCGGGGATACCGAGACTGAATAACGGCTTCCGGACGAGATCCAAATCTAGGTTTGGGCTGGGTTTGCTCTTCCCGGTCTCCTCTGGGTCCAGAAGCAGAGCCCTGCGTCACTTCGGCAGGAGAGGGGTCCACGCTGCGCCCACCCTCACTGCTGCTGTTTGGCAGTGTGTCTATGTGGGACTCCGCTCCGGCCACCGGGTTCTCCCACTTCTTCTTTAACGCAGACAGGGTCCCTCTTCTAAACTGCTGGGGCAGATTTTCAGTGTTCTAGAAGAACAAGAAGTAAGTACCAGTTATAACTTGCCTGATCAACAGCTAAACAAGCGTCTTCGTAAAATGAAAGTTAAAACTCCAAGCTGTGCCTGGTCCGCTGCCGGTTCAGACAGCTGTGACCAGCTACTGCCCTGCCACAGGAGTGAGCATCCACCCAGGGCCTGGAGGGGGGAAGAGGGAAAAGTCAGGAGCTGAAGCAGGAAGTGATAAAACAGGATAGCCTTATAAGGACAAAGTGAGCAGCAAGGACAGCCTAGGTCTCGTGGAGTTGCATTGGACAGACTTTTTTTTCTCCTAAGACTCACCCGGAAAGCAAGAAGAAAAAGCAAATTGCTAGGTACCTTCAACATTGTAACTATACTTGAATAAAAGCTCACTTCACTCAGGCATGCCACAAAAGTGCAGGAGGAAGCGTGCTAGTGATTCTTTTCTTACCAATCAACCAACCAACAAAACTAAAAAACAGACAAACCAAAAATCAAAAAAATCAACAAGACAAAGCTGAGGTACCTATATAATTCCAATTAAAATTCTGGAGAGCAACACGGAGGACTGGGCCTATCTAAGAAATCACAGTTTTTGCGTGGGTGGTATTAGTATATAGCTGATAGAATTTACACTTTCCAGGCTAGTGGGTCAAACAGGGACCTTGTGCATGACCACTGAGCTGCATTCCCAGCTCTCAGATTTTATTTCTGCATAATAATCTTTATCCTCTCTACTATTTATTTATAGCTAATTTGTAGCCATCTTGGAAGATTCACTATTTTCCAGATCTTTCGGTGGAGGAACACATGGGCCTTGTAAGAAAAAAGAACCTTGCCAGGCGGTGGTGGCGCAGGAGGCAGAGACAGGCGGATCTTTGTGAGTTCGAGGCCAGCCTGGTCTACAAGAGCTAGTTCCAGGACAGGCTCCAAAAGCTACAGAGAAACCCTGTCTCGAAAAAACCAAAAAAAAGAAAAGAAAAAAGAAAAAGAGAACCACCCCCACTCATACTCAAAGAACAGACTCATTTACACACCCACCTAAGAGTGTCACTGCCACTTGGGTCAAAAATGATAGAATCTATTGAAAAACAATTTGCGCATTGCCAGCAATGCTGTGGAGGAATAGTGGAAACATGTTTGTTGAGGTAAAATTAAGCATCGTATGCTTTGAGAGTCCTAATGAATCAAATGCCACCAACCTCCAGGACCTTCTCACTCTCCATTCCTGCTGCCTGCGACACTTCAGGATTTCAACTAGGATAGAGAGGACAATCGACCTAAGACTTCAGGGAATTAGTGGGATTAGCAGCTATATTGGGAATTAGGTCTAGCACTCTTCTGAACACATGGAGAGCTGCTTCACCAAGGAGCAGCAAGGCTTGGACAAACAGAGTTACAGAAGAACTGCTGGACCCTCAGATTTACACCCTGGCTAGAGGCTGCCAGCATGAATCAGAGGCAAAGGAAACACAAAAGACTTCCACTGAGAGAAAAAAACCCAGCTCCTGCCAGATGGTACAACTCCCAGTTTCTCAGTTACTTGTTTGGGAGGCTGAAGCAGGGGATAACTGCTTGAGCCCAGGAATTTAAGGGACTTTAAGCCTTGCCTGCACAACACAGACCCTGTGTCAAAAAGTAAAAATAAATGGAAAACGTCCCCCAAAGCAGTGCTTCACTGCCAGCGGCATTCTCAGGCTTATTACCTCCTGCACAGACAAGTATGGAGGTCCCTGCCTTCGCCTGCCCCACCAGGCCCGCACAGGATAGAGCTGCATCTGCTTTGGTGACTGGACACCACACCTTTTTTAGATACATACCATGGATCATTGCATTTTTTTACTGACACAGAAAGATGCTTTTCAACTTAAAAAAAGGAAAATTATAAGTCATGAAGATCTCATTTTACAATATGACTATTATCACTATGAGCATAGAGAAGTCATCAAGATGTTTACAGTTTATTTTTTTTAATTTATTTTTTTTTTCATTTTATATACCAACCCCAGTTCCCCCTCCCTTCCTTTCTCCTGTTTCCCCACTTCCTCTCCCATCCCACCTCCCATCCACTCCTCAGAGAGGACAAGGCCTCCCTTAGGGAGTCAATGAAGTCTGGCACACCAAGTTGAGGCAGGGCCAAGCCCCTAAACAATGACATCTTGAAATTTTCAGGCAAATAAATGGAGCTAGAAAAAAAAACCACCCTGAGTGAGGTAACCCAGACCCAGAAAGACAAACATGGTATGCACTCACTCATAAGTGGATATTAGACAGAAAGCAAAGGACAACCAGCCTACAATCCACAGCCCCCCAAGAAGCCAGGTAAAAAGGAGGCTCCTAAGAGAGATGCACACGGAAGGCCCCAGGAAGTGGAAATAGTTAAGATTTCCTGGGTAAACTGGGAGGGGAGGTAGAAGAGAGGGGATGGGGGATGGGAACATGAGGGATAGAGATGGCTGAGTTGGGGAAGGGATGGAGCGGGAGAGTAATGAAAGAGATATCTTGATAGAAGGAGCCATTATGGGGTTAGGGAGAAACCTCATGCTAGGGAAATTCCCAGGAATTCACTAGGATGACCCCAACTAAGACTCCTAACAATAGTGGAAAAGGTGCCTGAATGGGCCTTCTCCTATAATCAGATTAGTGACTACCCTAATTGTCATTATAGAACCTATATCCAGTAACTGATAGAAGCAGACGCAGTGATCAACAGCCAAGCACTGGGCTGAGCTCTTGGAGTTCAGTTAAGAGAGAGAGGAGGGATCACATGAGCAAGCGGGGTCAAGATCATGATGGGGAAAACCACAGAGACAGCTGACCCCAGCTAGTGGGAGCTCAGGGACTCCTGACTGACAGATGGGGAACCTGCATGGGACCAAACTAGGCCCACTGAATGTGAGTGATCAAGTCACATAACTGTGTGCCCTGGAAATGAGACCAGGACTTACCCCAGATGCATCAACTGGCATTTTGTAGCCCATTCCCTATGGTGGAATACCTTGCACAGCCTATTTATTTATGTGCATGCATGTTTGTGTGTGCACACATGTGTCTGTTCTTGTGTAGATCAGAAGTGTCATTCCTCAGTGTCCCGGGAATCCCTCTCCTGTCTCCACCTCCCCAGAGT
>JAQHUG010000701.1:233047-252890 GCA_028555095.1 Dicrostonyx torquatus | reverse complement strand
ACCTACTGTGTACAGCAGCACCTCTGTGTACAGCAGCATCTCTGTGCCCCAGTCACTGTGATCTTCACTAAAAATACAGATGCAGAGAGAGCAGGAAAGATGCTCAAGCTGAAGGTCAGTGGAGGGGGTGGCAAACTGCAGCCCCAGACAGGGTTTCTCAGTGAGCCCTGGCTGTCCTGGAACTCGCTCTGTAGACCAGGTTGGCCTTGAACTCGGAGATCCACCTACCTCTGCCTCCCGAGTGCTGGCCACCACACTTGGCTGGCAAATGTTTCCTCATTTTCTTAAAGGGCAGACGTTTTAAGACTTTTGAGGTGATTAGTGTGAAAGCAAAGACAACCTGCAAGTGGGTGTGTGCCTCATTTGCTAAACCCTACTGCCTATCAGACACTTGAAATGCTACAAATATAACTGATAAGCTGAATTTTAAATGTATTTAAACTCCTGCAGGCGGGAAATGTAGCTCAGGGACGGAGGAGCACATACCTAGCATGTGTGGAACTCTGGGTTTGATCCTTTTCCCCACCCCCCAGGGCATGGTGGCTTACACTGAGAAACCCAGCATTCAGGAGATTGAAGCAAGAAATTTATTTACTCATAAATGCAAACCCAGTCTGGGAAAAATAGCAAGTCCCAGGTTACCAACCCAGGCTATAGAGTAGGGAGAAAAAAAAAAAACAGAAAACTGGGCTTAGTGACGCACATCTATAATCCCGGCATAGGGGAAGGGTCCTCTGATGACAACATTCTTTCTCCCTACACTGCTTGAACTCCATCCAGGGCTGCTTAATCCAGCCTTGACATTGTCTCACCAATTTTCCTGACAGGCAGTAAAACCTGCTCAAGACAGATGGTCCTTTGGGGCCAAGATCAGCACTTACTTGGAGAATATTTCCACAATTGCCGATGACTTATTCTTGTTGACAAGAGAAAGTTCTTTGGCCGTTACTCTCAATGACAGGGAAGTCCACTGTCGTCTATTAAATGGAGTTGATTCCATCTTGTCTACAGCCTCTGAAACACCTATGGAATAGAGAAAGGGGGGATATTAAACATAGACAAGGATTCCCAGCACACATGGATGGGCAGCAGAATGGCCAGAGCGGCAGGCCACACGCCTCTGCTGCTTTTCCAAAGCTTGTGTGACCTCAGTCAAATGAGTCAGTATCTTTGGGGTGCAGTTTCCGTAAAAGGAGGTCAGAATAGATGATCTCTAAGGTCCCTTTTCAGCTCCATTTTATCACTGACCCTGCTATGCAATATCAGTTGACCTTTCTCTGAACTCAAGTCTGTTCCAAAGTCACATTTGGGGTGATATCTTCCCCTTTCTGGAATAACATCCTAGAAGAGATACAACTAGCATCTCACTTGCCCAAACCAGGCTCTGTCTAGGTCTGCATGGCTTTTTGTTCTCTGTCCCTCCCTCCTTATTTATCTCTCCTCTTCCCTCCCTCCCTCCTTTTCTCCCTCTCCATTTCCCTCTCTCTGTTCCCCCACCTTCTCTCCCTACACCAAGGAACATTGGCCACTGTTATCACTGTTATTCCGGAGAGAGCTAGGGACATTGCAAAGCATAAGAGAAAGAGCTGGGCAGGCTTTTATGGTATTGCAAGTTTGTTACTTTGAATAAGTTCTATCTGGGCTGGTATACAGCTCAGCAGTAGAGAGCCCGCCTAGCATGGGCAAGGAAGGCTCTGGGCTCCAACCCAGCGCTGCAAAGCGGACAAATAGATACAAAATGTTTGAAACTGGTGGAGCCTTAGGAACAAAAATCATTAAATGGACTGTGGTAACCCAGGCCCTGAAAGAAGAAACTGTTTCCTCTCCTGAGTAGGTCCTAGCTTGAAATTTTTAGATGTCTGTAAATTGGAGTGAGTACCTATAGCAGACAGGAGGCAAGAAAGGGGCCCTTAGAATACGTGTGAGTATTTGGAGGGGGGGAACTCTTCGGTGGGAGACAGTAAAACCCATGTAAAAGAGGATTACTAAAGGCAGAAAGGTTTAAATGGTGATAGGTTTGAGGGGAGAGAGAGAATATAGGGGTGGGGAAGAGGGCCAACCAAAAAGGAACCTATATTTTAGAAACTAAAAAATATGATAATGGTTTGAGTGGAGGTACCCTATATAAGTAGGTAATGCTGCTCCCAGAAGCTATAGGATTTTTGTTTTACTTTATTTTTAATTTTTATTTTATGTGCATGGTGTTTTGCCTACATGTATGTCTGTGCACATGGGCATGTCTGGTGCTGTGGAAGACAGAAAAAGCATATGATCCCCTGGAACTGGAATAACAGATGCTTGTGAAATGCCATGTGGGTGCTGGGAATTAGAAACAGGACCTCCACAAGAGCAGCAAGTGTATTTAACTGCTGAGCCATCTCTCCAGCCCCAAGAAAACATAGATTTTAAAATGAAAATCTCAGTGCTATCACAGGATACCTCCCTAGAAGTAATGGTAAGGGAGTTTCTTAGCAGCACCCAAAACAATACAGCCATAAGCACCGGTCTTGGTTCCCATGAGAATTAGATGGTAAGACTCTTTTGAAGTTATCAAACACTTTGGATGCAGGGAACAGAAAGCAAGCTAGAACCGAGCTGCAAGCTTCCTCCCTGCTTGCTGCATTCACAGTTCTGGAAGGGGCTATGCACACCACCGGAAGAGAAATGTCATCAAGTGTCTTACCAAGCTATGGTACACTACCAACCTTCCCGGAAAGATTTGTCCACTTGTGCAACAGGGCAGGCCTATTTGGAAGCAGGGTGGGAGTTAAACAATCACTTTCTGATTGGATTAATTCATGTCTGGTATTATAAACTTGAGCAAAAGCCTATGGCTGAGCTCTAGACGGAGCGTACCAGTGATGCTTTGCTAAGTAGACAAACTGCCACAGGCCAGCACTGGTCGCAGTCTAGGTCAGAGAAGTGTCTTTTTACAGTGGGCAGTGGTTAGTGCAGAGGCCTGTCAAGGTGCTGAGAGTAAGTGACCGCCGAGTGTAGGCCTCAGCCCCCAACTGGACATCTGTATTGCACTCTCCAAAGTCCTGGGTATGCTGTGGAAGAGGAGGAGGAAGAACGTAAGAGCCAGAGGACAGACAGCAGAGCCATCAAATACTATCTTCTGGACATGATGTGGCTACTGCCATCATGGACACATAGCAGCTGTGGGGACCTGTACAAAAAAGGAAGGACATGGCACCTCTGAGATGATTCAGTAGGTGAAGGCACGTGCCAACAAGCCTGACAACCTGAGTGCCATCCAAGGACCTACATAGTGGAAGCAAAGACAGAACTCTCCAAAGCTGTCCTCTGTCCACCACAAGCATGCTATGGCCTGCACACGCCCCTTCCCAGCACAATCAATCAAACAAAAACCAACAGATCAATCAATAAGATATAAAACAGGAGAGGAACTGTTGGGGAGAAGCAGAGGATCATTGGGAGCCCGGGGATAAGTGAAGGCAATGGGGGTGGACATGATCACGACACACTGTATACAGGTATATAACTGCAAAAAATGTTTTAAATTATGTCATCTCTTTAGTTTTAGTATCTTCAGATGAAAACCAAGAATAACATTTGTCTTCCTAGGATTTTACTGCATATTTAAGGAGATAATATATCTTAAATATCAGGCAGACTTCAGTAAGTGCTGTGCAGAAGATTTTCAGTATAATGTATTAGCATTGGCTCTTATAAAGCCTCTGAACAACTGGGGAAAGCATGATACATTTAAATGCAGAGGATAAAATCCCTTACACTTAACATTCTCTTCTGGAATCTCTCCAAGCTGTGGAACATACAAAGTGTACCCTTGACATCACTCAGTCCCCACCAGCTATCTGGTTTGGTATTCTTGTCCTAGTAACTTCCAAAGAAGTTATAACCTTTGTCCAGAAGAGGTGAGATCAGAAACAAGTCAACACTTCCGTATTTGAATAAGGGAAAATACAGATGAAAGAACTGTTCTCTTAACAGCTGCAGGGCAGAACTGGTCTACAGAATGTATTCGTCAGAACTGCCCTCTACAGCCTCAGCAGCAGCAGAATGTGCTGTGCTGGACCAAACACTCTGGAAGCCTCCGGACGCAAAGCAGATGACAGATGACCATCCAGGACGCCACTCCTTCCCCAGGGCAGCGCTCTGTCCTTCCAGCGAAAGCCTTTTCTGAAAATAATACGGTTTTGGTTTTGGTGATTTAATTCCCATGTTGGAAGGTAGCATCACACACAGTAACACTGAGGAACCTTGGCGGGAGTGATGGCTGTATTCAAGTACAATTGTTGGTTTGATCATTTAAATCTAAAACTTAGATTTCTTATTCATAAGAATGGGGTTAATATGATGAGGAGAAATGGCACTCATACAGAATGAGTCAACAGTAAATGTGAGAGCTTTAAAAACGTCTCCTTTCTAGACAGAACAGTCAAAGTACTCATGTGATTGCAACCTGCATTACCAAACGACATACTGACACAGGTGTGTGTCCGCTTCCCAGCTCCTAGCTGACAGCAAACATCATCAGCATTCCCTCTAATGAGAGAGAGGCTTGGGAGCAACATGCGCTCAGCTGCATCAAGACGGGACACCACCGCAGCTGTTTCCTTCAAGCCACACTTAGGAAATGTTGACCAACACTTTAAGACAACATTTGGAAAAATTATGCTTCCAGTGTGGGTGTGAATATAAATGTTGTCAGTTCTTTTACAGTGAACAATTACGGATAAAAGAGGAAAAAATAAACAAAGTATGTTCTCAAAGCTGTTCACAAAAAAGGAACACAGAACCAGATGCAGTAGTGCAAGTCTATGATCCCAACTATTTTTTTTTTTTTTTTTTTTTTTGGTTTTTCGAGACAGGGTTTCTCTGTGGCTTTGGAGCCTGCGCTGGAACTAGCTCTTGTAGACCAGGCTGGTCTCGAACTCACAGAGATCCGACTGCCTCTGCCTCCCGAGTGCTGGGATTAAAGGCGTGCGCCATCACTGCCCGGCGATCCCAACTATTTTAAAGGCTGAGGCAGGAATGTTTGAGACTTGCTTGGGCAACAATAATAACATGTAAACTACACACACGGCCACCACCATTACCACCAGTACCGCCACCGCCACCTCCACCACCTCCACCACCACCACCTCCACTGCCACCACCAGTACCACCAGTACCGCCACCGCCACCTCCACCTCCACCATCTCCACCTCCACCATCTCCACCTCCACCATCTCCACCACCACCGCCACTGCCACCACCACTACTTCCACCACCACCTCCACTGTCACCTCCACCTCCACCATCTCCACCACCACCACCTCCACTGCCACCACCACTACTTCCACCACCACCTCTACTGCCACCACCACCTCCTCCACCGCCACTGCCACCACCAGCACTCACTCCTAGGCATTCATATATCAGGGTCTGGCTAGGTAGCTTTCTGGCTAACCTCAAACTCACAATCCTCCTGCTTTAGTTCTCCAAATGCTGGGATTACAAGCATTTGCCACCATGCCTGAATATATTATTTGGACAATTAGTGATAATAAAGTTTTTTTTAAAAGTAATTCCCAGGGCTGGAGAGATGGCTCAGTGGTTAAGAGAACTGACTGCTGTTCTGGAGGTCCTAAGTTCAATTCCCAGCAACCATGTGGTGGCTCACACCCATCTATAATGAGATCTGGTACCCAGAACACTATATACATAATAACTAAATTTTTTTTAAAAAAGTAATTCCCAAATTCAAGTTCATGGTTTTGATTACTTTTGTCCAAAATGTCAAGGAAATTTGTAATATTCACTTTGGCCTAAGGATAGGAGAAACACACCTTATATTCAAACAGTGAGTGACTTGTACCTGAAAGATGGAGAGAGAGTACCTCTCCACAGACTGCTCCTCATCTACAGATTCTGCTGACAGCTACACAATCGCAGCACACGGCAAGGATGTGGTTAAGGGCACTGCACATCTCTGGCTCAGAGGGAGGAAAAGACATCAGCTGGACTTGGGAGTTGCAAAATGGGAAGAATCTGAAAGTGAGGGCAGAAGGAGGAAGTGCATCTGAGGTGGGAGGGGCAGCATTAGTTAGTATCTGAGGAAGTGAGTTAGACTTTAGGCTGACAGTGCAAGGCCAGGCTGGGAGAACTGTGAAAAACCGTGCTGAAGAACGTGGCCCTATTCCAACCGTGGCAAGAATTAGCCTAGGAGTGAGCAGAGATGGTGTCTGACCATCATATATGTGACCTTTAAAGCAAATAATAATTCCCTCAGCTTTCACACACATCTATAAAATAAGAGCTGTACCGGGCACTGCAGCCTGCGGTGCAGCAAGGCTTCTCAGAAGGCAAGTGGTATGTGAACACCATGTTTTAAATGACTATTTTAGCCGGGTATAGTGGTACATATCTATTTTCCCAGCGCTACAGATGCTGAGGCAGGAGGATCACTGCAAGTTGCAGGGGCCAGCCTGGAGTGAGACCCTGTCACAAAACAATCCAGTTTGTGCTGGGATGTAGCTAGTGCTCACTGAGTGCTCATGAAGCCCTGGGATGTAGCTAGTGCTCGCTGAGTGCTCATGAAGCCCTGGGATGTAGCTAGTGCTCGCTGAGTGCTCATGAAGCCCTGGGATGTAGCTAGTGCTCGCTGAGCGCTCATGAAGCCCTGGGATGTAGCTAGTGCTCACTGAGCACTCATGGAGCCCTGGGATGTAGCTAGCGCTCACTGAGCACACATGAAGCCTGGTTCCTAGCACAACACACAACCAGTGTGATGGCACTCACCTGTAATCCTAGCACTTGGGGAGGGGGTAGGAGGATCGGAAGTTCAAGGTCATCCCCTGCTATATATGAGCTTGATGCTAGCCTGGGATATGTAAGGTCCTGTCTTAGGAAAAAGAAAAAAAAAACTGCATCCAAGTATAATTTGCCAAGAGCAAAAAAGACAAATCTAAACTTTTGGAACTGTCTAGGTGAGAGTAGTCAAGGCTTATGGTAGCACATGTGGGAATGGATTAGAGTAAGAGACCGAGTCGAAGCTAGCATTATCAACTGGACTGACTAAAAGGCTGAGTGTAATATAGAAAAAAGGACCAGTTCTACTTTCTATCTAATTAATAATTAATTAGTTTATTTGTTTGTTTTTGAGACAGGGTTTCTCTGTGTACCCCTCGCTATCCTAAAATTTGCTCTGTAGACCAGCCTGGTCTCAAATTCAGAGATTCACCTGCCTCTGCCTACCAAGGGCTGAAAGTAAAGGCATGTGCCACCACCACATGGCTTTAAATTTATTTTTATCTCTAGGTGTATGTGTGCCACATGTGTGCAGGCACCCAGACAGAGGCCAGAATAGGGCATCAGACCCCTTGGAACCAGAGTTACAGGCAGTTATGAGTTGCCCAATGTAGGCGGTGAGAACCAAATGCAGGCCCTTTGTAAAAACAGCCAGTGCTCTTAACTGCTGAGCCATCCCTCCAGCCTCAAGACTGATTTTGTTTTACACAGGATGAGACATACATATAATGAAGGAAAATCCAAACGACACACGACAAGAAAACTACAAATCCAAAGCTTAGGTTAAAACTCAGACGACTAAGGGCTGGAGAGATGGCTCCATGGGTAATGCACTTGCCACACAAGCCTGAGGACCTGAGTTCAAATCCCCAGACCCCTTTCAACCAGGAGCAGTAGTGAGCATCTGCCATCCCAGTGTCCCTGTGGTGATATGGTATGCAGGGAAAAGACAACTAGAGTGCCAGGACCAGGGAGCTTGGCCTGCACAGTGCCAAAAGAGACTGTCTCAAGGTGAAAGGCAGAATCTAATGTCATGATTCCCCTGACCTCTGCACTTGTGCAAACACAGACTAAAAAATTACAAAGAAAGACATCACATCTCAGAGTCAGTCTTGGCAGCTCACTCATGCAACCCAGCATTCAGGAAGCTAAGACAGGAAGAGCACGACATCTTAAGCTACCCTAGGCTACATGGCAAATTCCAGACAGTCTGGAATACACAGGGAGAAAAAATGTCAACGAAGCTCTTGAGAGAAACAAAACATTTGAAACAGCTACTTTAGACAAAGCAAAAATCTCACTTAAGCTCCATGGTCACTCAAATAAGATTGGTTTTATTAATATATGTATGTTCAATTTATTTATTTGTATTTTATGTGTGTTTTGCCAGCTTATTATATATGTGTACCATGTTCATGCCTGGCCTGCAGAGGTTAAAAGAGAGAGCCAGATTCCCAGGAACTGGAGTTATGGACAGTTGTGAACCACCATGTGGATGCTGGGAACTGAACTCCGGTCCTCAGAGAGAACAAATGCTCTTAACTACTGAGCCAGCTCTCCAGCCCTACTGATTTATGATTATGAATCTGAGAGCCAGATTTATTAAATAATAAAGTTAATCTAGTTATAAAGTAGCAGAGCTGGGTGCCATTTGGTTCCAAATTCCATTTTCTTTACATCAAAAGTCAAAATGATAGTTAAAATAACCACTTTTAGCTAAGACAAAAAGTTAGTCTCTAAGAAGAAAGATAACCTCAATTCACTCCTGAACTGCCTAGCTGCAAACTCAATTATTTTTCAGTAAGAGAATAGTAGGCCAGAACGACAGCGTTTGCTACCAAGCCTGACAACCTGAGTTTAAGCCCAGATTCTGCAGTTTAGAAGTCAAGAATGGACTCCTGCAAGGTGACCTCTGACTGGTGCACAGGCGTCCATGCATAACCACACATCAATGTGATTAAAATGTATTAAAAGCAATAGCAACAACTACAGTTGCTCTCTACACACTGCATTGGTTGAATAAACCAACTGAGAACCAAAAATATTTTCAAAAGGTTGCATTTGACAGCGTATGTTAGTGCATGTCTATATTCTCAGAATTCAGGAGGCTGTGGGTGCAGCACTGCCGTGAGTTTTGTAGCCAGACTGGTCTCAAGTAAAACAAGAAAGCACAAAAAAAAAAAAAGGAAAGAAAAAAAAAGAAAACAGTGCACTGGAGAGATGGCTGCTCTTCCAGAGGTCCTGAGTTCAATTCCCAGCAACTGCATGGTGGCTCANGGCTCACAACCATCTACAATGAGATCTGCTGCCCTCTTCTGGCCTGCAGGCACTCGTGCAGGGAGAACACTACACATAATAAGTAAATCTTTAAAAAAAGAAAAGAAGAAAAATGTTGCACTTACACTGAATGCACAGACTTGGGTCGTTGTTCCATGATCAACAAATACAGCACAACTCTGCACTGCACCTGCTATACTACAAGTCATAAGTCGTCTAGTGACGGATGGAGCACACATGGCTTACATGTAAACCCTACACTACCCATATAGAGGGACTTGAGCTCCACAGCCCCGAAGAGTTCAAGGGAACTCTTCTTTTTTTTTTTTTTCTGAGAATGATGAGCATCAGAGGCAATCATCCCTATTCCTAAGAGAAACCTAGTTAACCCTGGTCAGCAGGACACTGCCCACCGTATCAGGGATCTCAACTTTTATGAGCCTACATTAAAGGTAGGCATTGCGTTTCAGCTATCCAGTCTTTCTGAGATGAGTCTCATTTTCAGACTTCCAGATATTATTCTACTGACGTGTCACCTGTGAGCAAGAATTGCTGGATCAGCGGATGGTCATGTGTCAAGGTCAGAAAGATTTATATATCAGATCACTAAGCCATCTCACCAGTCCTTATTCAAACCCTTGACATAAATGCAGATCATTTGAAAACAAAGAAGACTTAGTAACTTGAACCCAGGTGTGGTATTACAGACAAGCCCCTATGAACAGTGCAGAAGGTAGAGACAGGAGGATCATGAGTTTGAGGACAGCCTCGTCTAAGTTGTGAGATATTGTCCTTGCCCCCCAAAATAATCTTATAAACAACAAACAAGAAACTTCACTTACCATCTACAAAAGGCTCAGTCTTTTATTATTCAGGAAGATGACAGACAAGTCTATAGGTGAGTAGGGCTCCCCACTGCCACAGCTGTGGGGAGAGCTTCCGCCAGCTGTCTGTAGGAACGTGTACCTAGACAATAGGGCAGTTGTAATGACAACCAAATTCCCAGAGTCAACGAGGACACAGTCGCTTGCATCAGAACAGCCACTTCAGGATCCCTTTTTATGGATATTGTGTATAGAAAGGGGTTGTGTAACTGAGAAGCAATCTCACTTGTGGAACTGCTAACCAGAGGGCCAAGGAATAAGGCTTCACTTTCGGAGCAGCTTGCACTAAGTGTTACATCATTTGCTGGGAATAAAATACAGAAGCAAACAAGCACTCTTGACTTTCTCCCTTCTGCCTACATTAGGGGGAAAAAGTGTCTCTACCTAAAAGAGGCGGACTTTTTCTCCAGAGATTGAACCAGGGCCTTGAACACGCTAGACAAAGGCTCGCTCTACCTTTGAGTCACAGCAAAGCAGCTTCCAATCAAACAACTCGTCTTCCCACACCTCCACCCACCTCTGTCCCTGCTCTTCTACCTAAGATGCGAGCCATTTCGGATGAGTTTGTTTCTATAATATATATCTGAACTCGTACATAGCTTTTAAAATTGTTTTACCTGAACTTTTCCCTGTCACCCTCACTTTGCTCCTGAGGCACTGCCCTCATCTATGTCACTTCGTCATCTTCCACCCATGACTCTGGCCTCGTTCTGGTCCTAGTCATTTCCTGATGATCAAAATGAGGACTACAACCAAGTGTTGGTGGCGCACACCTTTTATCCCAGCACTCAGGAGGCAGAGGCAGGTGAATCTCTCAGTCTGAGGCTAGCCTGGTCTACAAAGCAAATTCCAGGACAGTCAGGACTACACACTGTCTTGAAAAGAAAAAAAAATACCTTGTTTCAAAAACAAGCAAACAAAGTCCTATCAGATGATTACCAATGTGCAACTGTAAAAACTTCCTCCTGTCTGAGTGCTTCCTTCGTTCCATAAACACAGAATATACAATCCAAATTAAACTATATTTTCTACCCTATGACCCTCAAATTGAGTTTATTAATTTTTCTCCAAAATATGAATTCTTGTTTATATCAAACTAATATACCAGGCTGGAGAGATGGCTCAGCGGTTAAGAGCACTGACTGCTCTTCCAGAGGACCTGGGTTCAATTCCCAGCACCCACATGGCAGCTCACAACTGTCGGTAACTCCTGTTCCAGGGGATCTGACAACCTCACACCAATGCACATAAAATAAAGTTAAATAAATCATAAACAATTTTTAAAAAACTAGTATACCGGGTCTGGAGAGATGGCTCAAAGGTTAAGAGCATTGCCTGCTCTTCCAAAAGTCCTGAGTTCAATTTCCAGCAACCACATGATGGCTCACAACCATCTGTAATGGGGTCTGGTGCCCTCTTCTGGCCTGCAGGCATACACACAGACAGAATATTGTATACATAATAAATAAATATTTAAAAAAAAAACAAAACCAATATACCATGAAGGACAGTATAGATGTATCAGAATATATAAATATAAATTTTTCAGTTTAAAAGAGGATTGCAGGCTCTTTGGTCTATATCTTTCTTTTCTTTTCCTTTTTTGGTTTTTCAAGACAGGAAAACCTGTGTAGCTTTGGAGCCTGTCCTGGAACTAGCTCTTGTAGACCAGGCTGGCCTCAAACTCACAGAGATCCACCTGCCTCTGCCTCCTGAGTTCTGGGATTAAAGGCGTGCGCCACCACCGCCTGGCTATCTTTCTAATTATGTCAACTGTGTGCCAATTTCTTCACCTCTTCACTAGCATAGTGACATCGGGAGGAGGAAGACCCGTAAGGGATCAAGAGCAAGGCCACAGACCAGAATCTTATACCTTACACCAGCTCACCCTCCGTAAAATGCGGATAAAAGAATTGACCCATGGTTGCTAGAACAAAAAATTTGGCACTAGGGAGGCAGAGGCAGGAGGTTCCCTGAGTTTGACACTATCCTGGTTTACAGACAGAATTCCCGGACAGCTAGGGTTACACACAGAAACCCTGTCTTGGGGGAAAAAAAAAGGAATGTAACAAGTTAGTAAACAACAAGTGTACATAACGCTACTCACCATCTAAGAACTGGTGGATAAATCTTATCAATCAAAAAATGCTATTTTAGATCTATTTCCCTTATTTTCTTTTACATACAGACTTTGTACAAACTTTCCCTCACATTTTTAGTTTTTAAACTTTTGAGGAGAGGTTGACCTTTCTATGCAGTGCAAGTCAGCTCCACTTGCAGCCTTCCTTCTTTGGCCTCCCGTGTGCTGGGTTCAAAGCAGCATGAAGCCCTCTTGGCTCCCTCATAGCTTCAGGCACACCGACTCACATCTTTCTTTCTTCCTTTCTTTCTTTAAGATTTATTTATTTAATGTGCATTGGTGTTTTGCCTGTATGTATATCCGTATGAGGGTGTCAGGTTCGCTGGAACTGGAGTTACAGACAGCCATGAGCTGCCTGCCATGTGGGTGCTGGGAACTGAAGCCAAGTCTTCTGGAAGAGCAGTCAGAGATCTTAAGCATGGAGTCATCTCTCCAGGCCCCCAGCTCACACCTTGATCCCAGGATTTCTGAGAATGCTGTTCCCTTATGACAATGCCATTCTTCACGGGGAAATGCTTCAGTTCCTGTCCTAGCTTGGAGGACACTTTTCTAGACTCCTTCCCAACACCTCAAGTCTGGGCTAGAAGGTTCCCTTGCAGCACTAACGATATAATCCAGGGCTCAGGCACACTGCAACACTCTCTCCACTGGTCTCCTTCCCCAGCCCAAGGAGGCCCTTCAGCTCGCAGATGACAAGCCCAGTCTCTAACACTGATCACACCGTACAGTTTGTTGTTGTTTTGTTCAAGTTACATTTATTTATTTTTGGTTTTTCGAGACAGGGTTTCGCTGTAGTTTTAGAGCCTGTCCTGGAACTAGCTCTTGTAGACCTGGCTGGCCTTGAACTCACAGAGATCCGCCTGCCTCTGCCTCACAAGTCCTGGGATTAAAGGCATGTTAAATTACATTTTTTAAAAAAGATTATTTTTGTGTTATAGTGTGTCTTGCCTGCATGTATGTATGTGTACCACATGTATTGTAATGCCTGAGGAGGCCAGAAGAGGGCATCAGATTCCAAAGACTGGAGTTCCAGACCATTTGTGAGCTGCTGTGTAGGAGGTGAGGGAGAACTGGACAGGACACAGGACCAAACCCAGGTCCTCTGGAACACACAAAGCTATTAACCACTGAGCCAGCTCTCCAGTCTCTGGTTTGGTTTTCTTGAGACAGTCTCTGATAGCTTAGGCTGGCCTTGAACTTGCTATGTAGTCAAGGCTAAATGAATTTCTGACTCCCTGTCTCCTCCCAAGTGCTAGAATTAGAGGTCCCAGGACAGGGCATTTGTTAATGAAGAAGAGGGTCCCAGGCTCTGAAGTCATTTGTTGAAGTCAGCTATTTGTATGAACTAGGGAAAAGAAACAATGAAACATGCTGTTTGTTTCTTGCGAAATAAATCACAAACTAGGAGTAACCACTGAATACAACAGCAAAGGTGTACACCTGAACTCAGAGTACAGTGTTCCAGTCAGCCTGTTGACAGAACTCAGGTGTTTTCTTACAAATGCTAATGAGTAACTAGGGCTCAACAGATAACAAAGCCAGGGTGTAACCCGAGAAACCAAAAGGAATTAAGATGAGAAATAAAAGAGAAAAGAAATTTTAATCTAGCAGGTCATAAACTTAAGAATACAGAAAAATTACCTAGGAAACTTGTTTAAAATACTGACTTCTCAGGTCTTTTCCCAGGGTTCATCAAGTTAGAGGAGAAGCCAGGAGCCTTGTGATGACTCTACCTCCACTAAAGGCTCAGAATTAAAGGGCTGGAGAGGGATGTGACTCCAAGAAAACTGGGAGAGCGGCAACACGCCGACGTTGTCCACTCTGAATTTTCTATTGTCATCCAGCAATCTGTCCTTCAACAGGAACCTGAGCCAGCGTGGTGGCACTTGGGAGGCTGAGGAAGGAGCTCCAGCTCCTGACACACAAACAAACAAAACAGCAAACAAAACAAAGCAACTGGAGAGCCATATCACGTGAAACATCCAGGTGATTCCAGCTCTCAGGAGGCAGATCAGGCGTTTGAAGCCAGCTTGGGACAAGGAGTAATCTATTAAAACAAGAGGAAGTAACCTTAAGTTCAGACACACTGAATTTGCCCAGTGTGATGCGTATACCTAGAGACACCTACAACTTCCTTGCCTAGACAGCACAAAGTCACTGTGTAAATGAATGGATACTGATAATAAGATCAGGTTTAGTTTCATCTCACCTGGTTTGTCATTTAACTTAAAATGAGTCTTCAGAAAGACACACAAAGGTATCTAGGTGTGCTGACACAGCTACAGCTCAGCCATTCTGGATATGGAGGCAGGGGGACTAGGACCTCAAGACCAGCCTTGGCTGCAGAGCAAGGCGGGCATGGGCTACACAAGAACCTTTCTTAAGAGAAACCAAAGGGGCTGGAGAGATGGCCCAGTGGTTAGTGTATGCACTACCCTTGCAGAGGACCTGGGTTCTGTTGCCAGCTCCTGTCTGTGTCAGGCAACTTACAAACTGCCTGCCCGCCCCCCAGCACTAGGGGACCTGAAGCCTCTGGCCCCTTCAGCACCGATAGTCAGTGCACAGTATTTACACACAAATGCATGCACATACATAATTTAAAAAAATAATACAAATTTGGGGTTGGAATGATGGTTTTACAGGACCCTGATTCCATCCCCAGCACCCATGTGGCAGTTCACACTCATCTATAACTCTAGTCCCAGGGGACCGTACATCCTTTTCTAGCTTTTGGGGGCACTGTACAAATGTGGCACACAGACACAAATGCAGGTGAGACACCCACACTCACACAATACTTTATATATATATATATATAAACAAATTTCAAAAAAAAAGCTTTTTAATGGAAAAAGAAAGCAAACTAGGGTCAGCAAGATGACTCAGTGGGTAAAAGAACTTGTCAGGTAAGTCTGAGGACCTAAGCTGGATCCCCAGAACCCATGGTGGAAGGGAAGAACTGACTGCTGAAAGTTGCCCTCTGACCTCCATGCGAATGCACTGGATACACATACTCACATGGATATCATTCAAACAAGTAATAAAATAAAAAAAATGTTTTAAGGCCATACATTACACAGCTGTATACACCTTTATTCTCAGCACCCAGAATGCAGAGACAGTGGATCTCTGTGAGTTTGAGGCTAACCTGGCGTACAGGTTATCCATAGCTACATAGTAAGACACCACCTTAAAAACAACATGAAAACAAAACAAAAACTAAAAAATAAAAGCAAAGAAGCAAGCAAAATGAGGGAACAAAATACTCATTTTGCTTGTTTTTTTTTTTTTTTTTTTTTGATAGGGTTTCTCTGTGTAGCCCTGGCTGTCCTGGAACTCTCTGTAGACCAGGCTGGCCTTGAACTCACAGAGATCTGCCTACCTCTGAGTGCTGGGAATAAAGGTGTGCGCCACCACTGCCCAGCCAAATATTCATTTTTTAAAGGTGAGTGGTTCAGCAATAGAGCATGTAATCCGGCCTTGTCAGGCCTGAGGTTCAATTCCCAGCACTTGGGGGAGGGAGGAATCGCAAGGGAAAGAAATACACAGGAGAGGAAAAGTGAAAGGACAGACAACCTTTCCTGCCACCTGGGCAGTTCTGGCCAGCTTTGAAGAGCCAGGCAAGCAGCAGTCTCCAGTTCTGAAAGGGTTAACAACCAACCCTTAGGGGCAGGGGCTATGGCCCAGGGTGTGAGTACTTCCCTAGTACTGAGGCCCTGTGCTCAATCCCTAGCACTGCAAAATAAAACAGAATTAAATTAAACCAAAAAGCAACTTTGCGATTCGGTCTGTCACCTTCTGGCATACTGCCAGGTCCAATCGGGGATGATGTGCTTCATGGGCAAGTCACAATGACAGAGCCCAGTGAGGGCTCCAACTGAGGTGCTGTGTGCTGTCTGGTCACTCCCATTTTCCTAAGAACGCCCTTCAAACACTGTGCTAACAAGAACTGATCAGCTAAATACCAAGAGTCATGAGCATGAGTGCTGTTATCCTCAAACCAGTGTTCTGGCCCAGTCCTCAAGTTCTCAAATGCATTTTCATATTGTGTGAGCCAAACCCATATGACTCCATGGTGCCCGAGATCACAAAGATTCACAAAACAAAAGCCACTCTCAGGAAGGACTCAGGGGCGTGCTGTGCCCTATACTATGTCTTGAAAGTTGGAATAATCTGCATTATAGCTGGAACAGACTCGAAATTACAATTTAAAAATTAAATCAGGAAGACAACAGGTGTGGGCTCTAATCTTGCCTCTGCCACTAATTAGCCGAGTGACCCCAGAAAGACACCTGTCTGCGCCCTGCCCTTCCTCTTGAGTAAGATGAAGAGACTTACAATAGTCTAGTGTTTTTCTAACTCCAGGGCACAATTAGCAAGTTTCAAAATCAACTTTAGGAGTCACAACCTGCATGCTTTGCCCTTGTTTTTGTTTCTGCAGAGCTGAATACTGAACCCAGCGCATCCAGCGTGCTCTGTGTCCAGTGAGACCTGCAAGCTGGCTCCTCTAGGTAAAGCCTCAGCCCGTCAGTTTGTTCTAACAAGAAGGAACAGAAGGAAGTGGAAACACCACAGCGTTTCATCATGCCATAGGTAAACATTCTTACAAACGCTTGCTGAGCTAGTCATGTGTGTGAGAACTGGGTAGGACATGCTGGTGCGGAGGCAAGCAACTGGAATGCTGTGCACTGCAGGTGGGAAGGACAATGGGACAGCCACTTTGGAAAAGAGCACCAGGTCCTCAGAGGATTAAATACAGAACTGTGTCGGCGAGGCTTCCTTGTGTGTGTGCATATACAAACACATGAGAATCCATGTACACATGTATAGAAACATTCAAGATAATGTAAACATATGTCAAATTACAGAGTCACCCATACCTAGCAAATATGCAAAATTATGTCAGCTAAAGACAAAAGCAGTTGGCTTTAGTGCCATCTTCCTTGAAACTCCTGAGCCACGAGAGTGAAGCGGAGGAAGAAGCAAACGCGCAGGCTGAAATGCAAGAGAAGAAAGATGAGGCAGAGGCACAAGTAAGCTAGTCTGTCCACTCAGGCAGGCCGAAGGAACAGAAGCAAGGGGTGCTGAAGGCTGGGATGCTGTACAAGCTGTTGGACTGGTGCTATTGTCGGGATAAGTCTCCATGGACCTGGAACCTCTGCTCGCAGAGACCACTTGAGAGACTTGACTGGCTTTGTTACAACCAAAACAGTCCCGCTGCTCCTTTGCTCTGTTCTGTTCTCACTTGTGGCCAAGCACAACTTGTGTACAATAAACTATGTTTTCCCTTGAAAACAACAACAAAAGAACCCAAAACAAACAAACGAAAAACAAAGATAAAGCTGGTTGTGATGGTGCACACCAGCAATTTCATCACTCAAGAGGCTGAGATAGCAGCATTGTGAGCTAGAGGCTAGCCTGGGCTACATAGTGAGACCCTGTCTAAATCAATCAATCAATCAAATAATCAATCAACTGGCCAATCAAATTAAAAACTTACGTATACATATAGGACAGTTCAAAGCAACGTTATTCACAATAATATCCAAATGTGTAATCACTAGAAACAGAATGCGGTATATCCATGCAATGAAATAGCACACGGTCATGAAAGGGGCTGAAGCCCTGATGTACGCTATAGCACAGACGGACTCCGGAAAATGCACAAAAACACGTGGCGTATGATTCCACTTATAGGAAAGGTCCAAAGAGCTAAGTTTCTGGAGCTGGACTAGTGCTTGCCTCACCGGGGAAGAAGGAAAGAGGACTGACTGCTTACAGATGGGGTTCCCGGGAGGTGACAAAATGGAAAGCTGATCATGTGATGGCTGCACAGCGTATATGAAAAGCCACCAAGTGGGCACTCAAACAGATGAGCTACCTGTCTAAATTATATCCTAATGAACTCTATAAAAGCTATGGTTTTAGGACTGGGAGGTGGGCCGGTAGTAAAACCTATGATGATCATCACCAAGCCCTGGGTTAAATCCCAGCACCAAAAATAAAATAAATGTATTGCTTGAAAGTTGCCAGGTAATCAGTGATGACTGAGGTGCCCTCCCCTCAGGGTACGCATCACTACCCTCTCTCCGCGGCTACCTGGAGGCACGACCATATGACGGAAACACCAGCTGGTTCCCACTCTGACTCCAGTGTTTACCAGGCTCATGGCAACCTTCCCTCTATGTAAAGTGGAGATGATAACCTGCCCAGGGAGTGGTCAAACATACAAGGAGATAAATGCGGAAAAGGGAATAGCACACAGCTTGAGGTCTCCTGACATCTCTTTATACCACTGTCTAAGTCACATACAATAAACAGTAGCTTAATTTCTATATAAGACCTGTGTCTGTCATAAGGCTCTAGTTAAAAATAATTCATAACAGGGAGCAGGGAGGTAGCTCAGAGGTTAGAGCACCAACCGATCTAGAGGACCCAGGTTCATGTCCCTGCACCGCAGGTTGAATCACAACCATCTATCTGTATATCCAACAAGCTCTTCTGACCTCCACTGGCACCTGCACACACTCGAGCACACACGCACACACCTGCACACACACACTTGCATACACACAATTCAAAGTAAATCTTTATTTAAAAAGTTGTATGAACAGCAGGCCATAACCTGTAATCTCAACACTTAGGAAGCTGAGGCAGGATTGCTGTAAGTTCCAGGTCAGCTAAGGCTACACAGTGAAACAACAAAATAGTAATAATTATTACTAGCTTTTATTATTACTATTATCATTTACTCATAATCTGGGCACAGTGGTACATGTCAGTAAGTCTAACACTTGGAAGACAAGGCAGGAGGACTACTAGTTTAGATCAGTCTGGGTTATATAACAAGACATTGTCTAAAAAACCTGGGGGCCAGAGAGACGGCTCCATGCTTGAGAACTAAGCTTCAAGTCCCAGCACCCACACTGGGCCCTACATGTATACAATACACATAAACTCACGCAAGCACACATACCAGACACACATATACAATTCAATAAGTAAATATTTTAAATAAAGAAATAAAATCCATTAGTGTTACATTTCCTCCGTTCATATATATATTTTTGAGACAGGGTCTCATGTAGCTGAGGCTGGCTTCCCGCTGTGTAGCCAAAGATAACCTTCTATTCTGATCCTCCTGTCCCCACCTCCTGAGTGCTGGGACTGCAATTCTGTGCTCCACACTTCACAGCATTCTAAGCATTAGAAGCCAAATTATGGACTAGGGATGTTGCTTTCTGGGGAGAGACCTCCTGGCATTGGAAGGGCCCAATGTTCAATTCCCAGCATTATTAAAAAAACAAGAAGTCAAATTAAAGAGGAACCACTTTTTGAAGTGGTAAATGTAACAGTGAATTGTAAAAAGACTAAATCCATAAAAATACCAATCTTCATAAGTTTCTTATGCAATTAGAAGTTGTACTTTTTGTGAATGTTTGCGTGTGGATTTGTGTAAAAGTGTGAGGCCCACACTGGGCCTCGCCCTCCGCAGCAGCTTGTCTTACATTTCGAGACAAGGTCTCTTACTGAGACTACAGCTCACTGATGTGGACACTGTTGATTAGACTCAGGTCATCACATTCATGCAGCAGGCACTTTGCTATGTGTATTGGGGGGGACAATGACAAAGGTCTCACTATGTGGCCTATGCTGGCCTTTGCCTCCTGAGTGTTAGATTACAGACATATTTCACCACCTTGCCAAGCTCAACATAAAAGGTTTGCTTTGTTGATTTTTGGTTTTTTGAGACAGGGTCTCACTC
>JAQHUG010000701.1:137293-153629 GCA_028555095.1 Dicrostonyx torquatus | reverse complement strand
TGCAGAGACTACACATGTGTCACCACACTAACCTCTGTGGCAAGACTACACACGTGCCCCTACACACTAAGCTCTGTGTATTTTCTGTCTGTCTATCTGTCTGACCTTATAGCCTTGTTTTTCCTGGAACTTGCTATGTAGATCAGGCTAGCCTTGAAGTCAGAGAAGGTGTGTGCCATTACTCCTGGCTTGTACACATTTTTTTTAAAGACTTGGCTTTAAAAAGACTTTAAAGACTATGTTGCCCAGGGCTGGTCTCAAACTCACAAGCTCAGTTGAGTTTACCACTTCAGCCTCCCAGTAGCTGGAGAGGCAAGCAGATAATAGCATCAGTTGCATTTACGGTCAAGTTATTGAATCATGATGTGGAAAAAACATCCCCCACCATGCTTTGCCTGAAGTTTTGGTTTAGAATGTTAACTATCCTGAAAGGAGTAAGCAACTCCAAAACTGTCTCTCTTTCCCTGGGAAACTTCTTGGGGTTTAAATGAGAGTGTGGTACCAGCCGGACAAATTCTAAGCTGAACTCCTCCGCAGCCTTGCTGTGCTTCCAGTGTAACTGTTGGATTGACATTTAATGATGGCTCTTGTAGGTCTGTAAAGAGAAACACTGACCAATGCTGAATTAGATTGGAGTATTTTGTGAGTCTAAACTAAGCTTACACCAAATGCTTACTTTGGTAATTCCTTGGTGCTACAGATAAAGTCAAGTGAGGAAGACAGAAGGTAGGACTAAAGAGCCAGGGACTAGAGGAGCCAAACCTTTACTCACTGTGACCGAAGGGAAGCAAGAGCTTTTCTGAAGGTCCATTGAATATCTAACTGCAGTAGCTTGGGAATATCCGGGTACCCTCCCAGCTGTGCCCAGAGTGTATTCAGAGATGTCTTCTCCATTATCGGGTAGCTTGAAGTGGACAGGTCAGTGTTCCAGATGGACTCCACCTGAGTCTGCTGTCTAGAGAGTCAGAGCACATGAGGTAAGGGATGAAGCTCCTCTGATCGCCACAGCCAGTTGAAACACGCATTTCCTCTTCCCCACCCATGAACTGCCCTCCCATGCCCCGGGGAGCCTCACTTGAACCACCAGACAGAGACAAGGGAAAAGCACTGCTATGACCTAGTCATCCATTTCAAGCTTCCTTCTTAGCCTCCTGAAGTGCACAGACTATGTATCTTTTCCTTCCAAAGCTTTTGCCTTCTTAAGGAAAAGACAGGAGAGGGACTGAGAGATACAAAGAGAAAAGGAAGGAAGGAAGCACAAAGAAACGCATGCTTGAAAGCTTATTAGATATTCTTTAAATAAGTTGTTCCTTAGGAGGAATCAGCTTTTCAAGCATATTTTTTACATGTTATTTATTTTGTATGTGTGTGGGAACATGTGAGCCGTGGCACGCACGTGAAGGTCAGAGGATACCTGTGGCAGACAGTCCAGTTCTCTCTCCCCGACCCATAAGTCCCAGGAATCAAACCCAAATGGTTAGACTTGGCAGCCTGAGCCTTCACCTAATGTTAAACCATTCTCTGGCTCAGCAGCCTTAAAAAAAAAAAGCAAACAAAAAACCTTTATTATATTAAGAGAAAGAGGGGCAGAGGGAGGGAGAGGTGGTGGTCAGAGGACAACTCTGTAGCTTTGGTTGTCTCCTTCCATTCCTTCCAGGTGGGTCCTGGAGCTTACACCCAAAGGTGTGACCAGTGAGCACATTTATCGCCTAAGCCATCTTGCTTATTTTTTTAAAAAGAACTCAAAATTAAATGCCAAATATTTAAGTAGAAATATATGTAAATAAACCTTGCTAAAGCAGGCATGATGGCATATAGCTTTAATTCCAGCACTCAAGAGAGAGGCACGAGAATCTTTTCGCATTTCAGCCAAGGCTACACAAATGAAACAATGTTTCTTCTCAAAACAAATGAAACAATACACCTTGCTGAATTCACTAAGGAAACAAGTACATCCACACTCTTGTACTATATCGTAAGTGTGGGAAAGGAAAGCCCTTGGGTAGAACTAAAATAGTTTTAATTAAAAAAATCAAACATTGTGTACCACTTATCACCGAAAGTTTAATATTACATACCATACCATGAAACTTTAATACTACATACCCAAAGGTTTTGAAAATGTTGGGCTTTTTGTTGTCTTCAACTAATAACTCCAAGGCTGGCTGTTGAAATTTGGTAAAATCAGGTATCTGCTTAAAGCCAGAGACCACGGGCACAGGCTGGCTAAGATTTAGTTTAAACATCTTTTCAAGCTAGAAGCAAAATCAACAAGAACAAGTTAATAGATACTTTAATAAAAGAAAGCACATTTCTCATATCTCAGCCTCTAGACCAAGTGAAGTGTAAAAAGGAGAATCAGGAAAAGCCAGAAATGTTAGAAAGTTTTGCTAACAGACAGCAGCAAAGCAGCAGAACTACACGTCCACAGCCGTGATTCCTTTTGGAGATGGGGGAGCTGAGACCATGGTCTGAAACTCTACGTATGTAGCCCAGCCTGGCCTTGCTTGCACTGGCTGTCTGTCTGCTTCCGTACCTTGACCAGAGAGAGCCCTATCCCTTTACCGTTTCCTTCCTTATGCCTTGACACCCAGAATCACCCACCACCTGGCTCTAGCCCAGGGGTTCTCAGCCTTTCATATAGCTTCTTGTGTTGTGGGGACCTAACAATAAAATTATTTTCATTTCTATTTCATAACTCTAATTTTGCTACTGTTATGAATCATAATGAAAATATCTGTATTTTCCGATAGTCTAAGGTGACCCATGTGGAGGCAGCATTCAGCTCGAGTGGTCGCACCCACAGGCTGAGAATCGCTGCTTTAGAGCCTGCCCCTCTGAAATGTCCAGGGCACTATTACTCCTGTCAGATTGCTGTTGCTGCTGACACCCCACCTGCCTTACTCCACCTACAAAGACCATATTTGCCAAACCCAAATTAGAGGTGTTTTTGCTGTTTGTTTAACAGAGCTATAATATTTAAAACATAATTGTTATGGAAAATTCAAAATATTTCACTTTAATCTGGCAATGATCAGAAGTCTGTCCTATGCAAAGAAGCTAGTGAGTAAAACTTGCACATTAATCACTTATTTTGTCTTTTTTTGAGACAAGGTATTATTATGAAACCTTGGATAACCTGGAACTCACTATGTAGCCAGGCTGGCCTCTATTCATAATGTTAATGAGTCAGGCAGTGGTGGCATACACCTGTAATCCCAGCACTCGGGAGGCAGAGGCAGGTGGATCTCTGAGTTCGAGGTCAGCCTGGTCTACTGAGCAAGTTGCAGGACAGCCAGAGATGCACAGAGAAATTGTCTCAAAAAAACTTTTTTAATGAAAGAAAAAAATGATATATAGGCATTAAAATGTTTCTAGAATTCCAATTTGTGGTATTTAGTATTAGAGCTGGGCTGGGTGTAGTGGTGTACCCTTTTAATTCCAACAGTTGGGAGGCAGGAAGATCTTTGAGTTGGAGACCAGCCTAGTCTACATAGCAAGCTCCAGGCTAGCCAGTCTCAAAAACAAAACAAAAAAAGTAATAGTATTTGCAAGGAACATAACTTTAAAACCATTTTATGCCTCTCAAGGCCATTTTGTGTGAATTGGGATACTGCAATGGCCGAGCTTGCCACCTGACAGCTCTAACAAGAGTGAAGCTGCCGGGTGGTGGTGGCGCATGCCTTTAATCCCAGCACTCAGGAGGCAGAGGTAGGCGGATCTTTGTGAGTTCAAGACCAACCTGGTCTACAAGAGCTAGTTCCAGCGCAGGCTCCAAAGCCACAGAGAAACCCTGTCTCAAAAAACCAAAAAAAAAAAAAAAAAAAACAAACAAAAAAGAGTGAAGCCTCAGAAACAGGACCCTGGCAGGCCACCTGAGAGCTCAGAGGCGCTTTGCCCTGGACAGGCAATAATGCTGGTCACCAACCCCAAGGTGGTATTCAGATGTGTTAGAACTCATGGTTCTGAAAGACTCTAAATGCATTTCTGAAACCTCTCAGCCTTAGTGCTCCCCGCTTCCTGGAGACGTGACAGTCGCCCACACACGAATGTTGGACTTTCCATCTCCCTGTGTTCTTGTGCATGTTCTCCAAACACAACTCTATTGAGGCAAGACAAACCATGGCGCTGACTCAGTTCCTGATGTATTGATTTAGTCACTGGAACAAGGTCAGGATGGCTCACAGATGCTCCCCCTTACCTCACCTGATAACGCAGCTATTCTCCTGCCCTGGCACAGACCAATCACTGCTAGCAGCCCTTTGAATAAGCCAATCCAATTAGTTGGAAAACAACCCTCAGGCTCCCGCCTTGTTTCTATGGCTTTTTGCTTTAAAAGATGGGCTATAACAGTTATTGATGTCCTTTTCATCCCAAAGCTGAGGGACCCTGTCATGACAGAATAAAAATCCTCTTGCTTTTGTATCAACTATGGTGTCTGGATGGTGTCTTGAAGCAACTCTTCCCTAGAGCTTGGACTCCTAGTCCAGCAGTTCAAAACTGGCCTCTTCATGCTCTGAGCAAAGAGTAACAGTCACAATCAGGAGCCAGGTGTGTGGCACATGCTTGGAATCCCAGCGCCTGGGAAGCTGGGACAGGATACTGGCTCTAGTTCAATGCCAGCCTGGCTACACTGACAAACTCTGGCTCAAAACAAACAACCCAGAACCAGAGAGCAGTGACTTGAGGAGGCCATCTAGAGGGACACGTCCCCTGACTAGGAAAGGAACTGTTAATTCTAGCTGAAGTGTCTCTTGTTAGAAAGTTGCCGTTGAGTAAGTGTGCCTGTCTCCAGTTTGGGAGTTACTCTGAGGTCATAATGAGATAGAGTGAAAGGTATCCCAATGTAGATGTGCCCAGCAGAATCTGGGACTGACTTATTTGGAGAGTTTTTAGATGTAGTTGAGAATCTCAAAATGAGAGCCTCCTGAACTAATTAGGTGTGTAATAAATTCATTGCCATTTGTCCCCAGAGTCAGGAAAGAAGATGCACTGGTCATCTGAAGGTGGCGACTGAAATTACATGGCTACAAGCTAAAGAGCACCAACTGACGGACGCTTCACCAGAAGAGAGGGCAAGGACCAAATCTCTTCCCAGAAACTCCAGAGACAGTGAACCCTGGGACACTTTGATTTCATAAACTTCTTGCCTCTAGAAGACGAGAAGATAATTTCTTATTGGCAGCAATGACAGAAGGTTCTTTTTCATTATTGTTGTTGCCAGTTCTTGAGGGGGCAGATGAGAATTTACCCTATAGCCAAGGCCACCCTGGAATTATCTATGTAGACCAGGCTGGCGTCAAACAGTAATCCTTTGGCCTTAGCCTCTCAAGTACGGAGATTACAGGTGTAGCATCTGGCTACAGTGTCCAGCTAGTTCTAGTGTAAGCTTCTGATAACCTTGGAAACTCATACCCGTGGTCTAGCCAGGTAAACATTATAGTCAAAACTTATTTTCTTTGAGTTGAGCATGATGGTGCATGCCTTTAATCCCAGCACTTGGGAGGCAGAGCCAGGCAGATCTCTGTGAGTTCGAAGCCAGCCTGATCTACATAGTGGGTTCCAAGGCAGCCAGAGTTGCATAGGAGAGGGATCTTGTCTCAAACAAACTAAAATAACCCTTACTTCTTCATCTCATACTGGAAAGAAGGAGCAGAAGGTAAAGTTACCTGGCTGAAGAACTGCATCATGGACCATAGGCACTGCTTCCGCTTCTGCTCTAGCTGCTTCTGCCTATCTGTCCAGAACCACATCACCCTCTTCTGGTACTGATCAATTCTGTCCAGCATGATATAGAGATTCTGAGTCTCATACCCTTTCCCAGTATTTTGGATGGCTTTTAATCGTTTTGTTATGTTGTTTCTTGAAAAAAAAAAAAAGTCAAGAATTAGAGCCATATAGTTCCCAAAGCTACCATAGCAAACCTGGCTTCTGTTTCATTCCATTCCTATCTCATTCTGAGTTCCTAGGAGGCATGAGAGCAGGTGGGAGACTTGTTAAACGAGGCCTTTATCTAATTTATAAGAATAAATTTCTGGGCTGGAGAGATGGCTTAGGGGTTAAGAGCACTGACTGTTCTTCCAGAGGTCCTGAGTTCAATTCCCGGCAACCACATGATGGCTCATAGCCATCTGTACTGAGATCTGGTGCCCTCTTCTGGCATGTGGGCATACATAGAGACAGAATGTTGTATACATAATAAATAAATATTTTTTTTAAAAAAAAGAATAAATTTCTGAGTGGCTGGTGGTGGCACACGCCTTTAATCCCGGTGCCCAAGAGGCAGAGACAGGCAGACCTCTGTGAGTTCAAGGCCAGCCTGATCTACAGAGTGAGTTCCAGAACAGGACAGCCAGGGCTACACAGAGAAACCCTGTCTGGAAAACAAACAAATAAATTCTGTAGTGCTACGTAGGGGTGGAACCGGTACCTCACACATGCAACACACATGCAGCACACATGCTGCACACATGCTGCACACATGTTCTACCACCGAGCTATGCCTCAGACCACTATCAGCACTGTTTTTAAACAGTTCTGGAGGTACTAACCAATTCATACTCAAGACACAAAAACTGGATGTTTAAAGATTAAACAGTCTTTGGGGCTGCAGAGATGGTTCGGTGTGCACATGGGACAAGGACATACAGAATAAAATAAAAGTTGAAGGAAAAGAAGGGCTGGGTTGTTGGTACAATGGCAGATAACACTAATTTAGTGTTTCAAAAACCCTGGGTCTCTTCCCTGTCATCTTAACAAAACAAAACAGAAACAATTTTAAAACCTGGGTGGTATTGGTCTAGAAATGTTAGGTTTAAATTTTTCTTGTTCGTACAAGGGTAACATTAAATATTTAAGGGTTTATCTATCTGGTATTGATTACAGAAACTACTAAGAGAGTTTTTTAAATATTGGGAGGTGAAAAGGCTAACTGGGCATGGTAGCTGTTATCCAGCACTTAGGACACCACAGTATGAGGACTGTCATGTATTTGAGGCCAACATAGACTACATAGTGAGTATGTTGTTTTGGACTACAGGAGACCCTGTCTCAACAAAAACAAACAAACAAAAAAAACTCAAAGAATTTATAGTTGATGTACATTTAAATTTCCTCAGGGGGGAGGAAAGGTGTATTATTTTACAAGTGGTGACCAAGTAACTAGGTAGGAAAAAAAGAGATCCAGATCTCATAGTAGAGAGGTGTGAACCAAATGTGCAAGAAAAACAAACTGGGAAAGACTTGTTTTGTTTTGAGACAAGTTCTCCTAGCTGGCCTGGAACTCACTATGTAGACCTGGTTCTCTTTCTCTATGTCTCTGTCTCTCTTTCTCTTTCTCTTTTCCCTCCCCCATCTCCTTTATCTCAATAAAACTCTTCACTTAAGCTCTGCTTCTGGCAAGTGAGGGCCTCTGGCTCTCACCTGCCAAGGTCTCCTCTCTCCAAGGACCCTCACACACTGCCAAGGTCCCTCTCGCCCAAAATCATTAGAGTAACTACAGGTGTAGACTACCATGCCCGGCCTTTTCTGATATTAAGAAAAAAAAATCAAGGCCAACAATAAAGTTGCTATGGTAACACAAGGTGTTAATGTCCCACTTCAGATGTGATGCAGAGCCACGTCTGATGGCCCATGTCTGTACTGCTACTCATCCAGAGGCTGAGAGTTGGAGGCCAGTCTAGGCTACACAGTGTGGGCTTCAGGGGGAGCCTTATCTCAAAACCAAAGCAGAATAAATAAGTAAATCAGGCCAGGCATGCCATACATGCTTGTAATCCCAGTATTGGTGGAGTATTGGTAGGGAATCGGGTTGTCCCTGCCAGCCTCGTGTGAAGGTTCCAGGAGAGATGCAGAACAAGTGTGGGGGACAGAGAAGAACATCTGGAATCCTTCAGTCTCCTCTAGCTTCCCCATGCAATACACACACACACACACACACACACACACACACACACACACACACCCTCTAAGTACCAAATGCTAAATGTACACACTCCTTCTGCCTCCAGCTCCCAAGCAGCAGAATTGAAGGATGCACCGCCATGGCTGACTTCCTCTTATTGTCTTAAACCTCCATCCTGCAGACCCTTAATGATCACAGCATATGATATGGGTCTAGAGGGATGGCTCAGTGGTTAAGAGCAGTTGCTGCTCTTCCAGAGGACCTGAGTTTGATTCCTAGCACCCACAACATAGCTCACAACCAACTATAACTCTGTCTTCAGGAGATCCAACATCCTCTTTGAGCACAGGCCCATGCATGCTGCAAATGTGCATGCAAACAAAATGCTTATACATGTAAAATAAAAACAAAAAATTAGAAGCTGGGCTGTGGTGGCATGTGCCTTTAATTCCAGCACTTGGAGGCAGAGACAGGTGGATCTCTGTGAGTTCGAGGCTAGCCTGGGCTACAAGAGCTAGTTCCAGGATAGGCTCCAAAGCTACAGAAAACCCCTGTTTTGAAAAATAAAAATAAAAATAGGACACATGGCATGTCAAACATGAAAATTCTAGGCAGTGAAGAAAGTTGCTCAATATCAGGATTATATCAGAAAAAAATGGTTATGTATACTAATTGTACCTACCTGGCCAGCTGGATCAGCCTATAGGCAACATACTTGCGGAACAGATACCCCAGCCTAACTGTATTCATATGAAGCAATTCAATTATGAGAGTCCTGGCAATTGTGTGGTACTGTGAAGGGAATCCAGAAGTTTGTGCAGCCTCATTTAATATAACCAGGTTCTTCCTTTGAGCCTCCACATCAACGAAGTATCTGTCTTCAGGGAGCTGGGCAGTGAGAGGGGACCCCATGGTCTTGGCCTTCCTGGTGTCAGAAGCTGGGGTTAGTATCCAGGGTTTGTCTATAGCGGGGAGCCGTGGTCTCTGGCCCCTTGCAGAAAGTAAGGTCTGTGATGTTTGGGAGAGTTGAGTGCTAAGAGATGCTAGTGATGCAGTAGGCTTCTGTAGACCAGAAGGGGCTTTCTCACCAATGTGCGGGAACTTCGATCCTGGTATTCCAGAACTGGTGACATAAGGCTGAAACATTCCAAGTGGTTTCATGTCGAAAGAATCTTGGAGTACCCCAGTTTCTTCCGAAATGTCAGGAACCTTTGCTATTCGGGTCTTTTCTGTAGGGAAAGGTGCCAGAGAGGCACTGGGGTGAGCTCTGACCGGTTCAGGTTTTGGAGGGTAAACAGCTCCTGACCTTTTCTGAGGGACTGAAGAGGGAGAAATTCTCTGAGGCCCTCCAGGGATTGAGAGATCCTCTGCTGTGGATGGACGCAGTGAGATTGGAGTTATTCTTAGAGGGGATTCTTCTTGCTCAGCAGTGATCAGTGACAGCCTTTGCTGTCCAGGGGTAGAGTAGGTTCGCATGTAGGGAACTGGTTCATGAATGGCTGGAAGCTGGTAGTGGGAGAGTCTGGACATTAGGTCGTCCTTAAAGACATCAGAGTCTCCAGGAACAAAGAGTCCTGGCGACTCTCCAGAGGTGGGGAGAGCTCTAGCTGTGGGAGGTGGTGTCAACCTTCTAGGGGGGAAGGGGGCTTCTGGTATCAGAGGTGGCCGAGTGTCTCCAGTTTTGAAGAAATGCAGCTCTGGCGTGGAAGGAGTCTCCGGTTTTGGGAGCTGCGTCCGGGTAGGACGGACTTCTGGTGTTAGGAGCTGTGTGTGGGTGACTTGCCCTCTGTCTGTTAGAATCTGTCTGTAGTATGGTTCCTCAAGCTTCTCAGCGACAGGAAAAATGTTCACTCCTGGGCCTATCCTAGGAGGAAGTGGGGTTTGCCTTAATTTATGCAATGGAGTAGATAGAGAAAAATCCTTCAATTGCTGAAGTAGTCTGTCAGAAGAAGGAACCAATGTAGCAGGCTTTTCCGAGATAAGAGGAATACGAAATGCCGGCTGATAATCAGCAATTCCTGGTGCTTGTAATTGCTCAGGAGTAATGATGTTTGCTGCCCCTTGAACCTTTTCTGGCATAATTAAAGCCCCCCATTTCCAGGCCAGTTCTTCAGTGAGCGCATCTTCTAATGCTGCCACCTGCTCAGAGGTAAGGGTGACAGCCTCTGCCTGAGTTTGCGCCTGGGTAAAAATGACACCCAAATCCTGGGCTCTGTCAAGTGTGATAGTGAACATTAGTGTTTGTGTCTCTCTTGGACCAAGTTGGCCCAGCAACAGGGTCTGTGAGGGTGTACGGGGAGGTTGCAATGCCTGTACTTGCTCAAATGCCTGGGTCTGCCCTGGTGTGAGAGTCATTCCCAACGCCTTGCCCTGCCTCTGTGGAAGTGGAACCCCAAATGGCTGGAACCACTGAGTACTTAGTGGGATTTCTATTGTCTGGGTCTGTTTAGAAGCCACAGCTGGTTTTGGAGTCCAGATAGACTCCGAGATAACAGGAATTTTTAGTGGTTGAATCTGCTCTATAGTAGGACGGCCCCTCAGTGTTGCTGCCTGTTCATGGGTTAACGGAGCATATAAATCCTTGAATTTCTTCAGAGGAAGAGTGCCCCGTTTCTGTAACCCTGAAGGAGTGAAACTGATCCCCAGGGCTTCAGCCTGCTCAGGGGAGAGAGTGATCCCCAGGGCTTCAGCCTGCTCAGGGGTCAGACTGATTCTCTGGGCCCTGGCCTGCACAGGGGAGAGAGTGAGCCCTAGGGCCTGGGCCTGCTCAGGGGTGAGACTGCTTCTCCGTTCTCTGGCCTGCTCAGGGGTAAAAGTGACTCCCAGGGCCTGGGCCTGCTCAGGGGTCAGACATATCTTCTGTACCTTGGCTTGCCTAGGGGTTAGAGTGATTCCCAGGTCCCGGGCCTGCTGTGGACTGAGAGAGATCCCCAAGGTATGAGTCTGCTCAGGAGTGGGACCAATCTCCAGGGCCCGGACCTGCTCAGGGGTCAGAGTAACTACCAAGGCTTCAGCTTGTTGGAGGGTAGGAGGTATCCCCAGGGCCTGGGCCTGCTCAGGAGAGAGAGTGATTCCTAGGGCCTGGGCCTGCTCAGGAGAGAGAGTGATTCCTAGGGCCTGGGCCTGCTCAGGAGTTAGACTGATCCTCTGGGCCCTGGCCTGCTTAAGGGTGAGAGTAATCCCCAGAGCCTGGGCCTGCTGAGGGGTCAGACTGATCGTGAGTGTTTGGGCTTGCTCAGGTGTAAGAGTGGTGCCCATGGCTTGGGCCTGCTGAGGGGTAAGATAAATCTTCTTTATCTGGGCCTGTTGAGGGGTGAGTGTGAGCCCCAGGCCCTGGGCCTCCTCAGGACTGAGGCTAATCTCCTGTGGTGGACTTTGTTTGGGAGTGGGAGTAATCCCCAGAGCCTGGGCCTGCTGAGGGGTCAGACTGATCGTGAGTGTTTGGGCTTGCTCAGGTGTAAGAGTGGTGCCCATGGCTTGGGCCTGCTGAGGGGTAAGATAAATCTTTTTTATCTGGGCCTGTTGAGGGGTGAGTGTGAGCCCCAGGCCCTGGGCCTCCTCAGGACTGAGGCTAATCTCCTGTGGTGGACTTTGTTTGGGAATGGGAGTAATCCCCAGAGCCTGGGCCTGCTGAGGGGTCAGACTGATCGTGAGTGTTTTGGCTTGCTCAGGTGTAAGAGTGGTGCCCATGGCTTGGGCCTGCTGAGGGGTAAGATAGATCTTCTTTATCTGGGCCTGTTGAGGGGTGAGTGTGAGCCCCAGGACCTGGGCCTCCTCGGGACTGAGGCTAATCTCCTGTGGTGGACTTTGTTTGGGAGTGGGAGTAATTCCCAGAGCCTGGGCCTGCTCAGGGGTGAGTGTTATCCCCAGGGCCTGGGCCTGCTCAGTGGTCAGACTGACCCTCTGAGTCTTGACCTGCTCAGGGGTGAGAGTGAGCCCCAGGGCCTGGGCCTGCTCAAGGGTGAGAATAATTCCCTGTGCTTGGGTCTGTTCAAAGGTGAGAGTCATCCCTAGAGCCTGGCCTTGCTGAGGAGTCAGACTGATCCCCTGGACCTTGACCTGCTGAGAAGTGAGAGCAATCCCCAGGGCCTGGGCTTCCTCTAGGGTGATGGTGATCTGTTGTGCTTTTGCCAGCTGAGAGACAAAAATGTGTCCTTGCTCTTGGGTCAGCTGCGGGGTGAGGGCTATCCCCAGGGCCTGGGCCTGTTCAAGGGTGAGATTAATCCTTTGTGCTTGGACCTGCTGGGGGGTGAGAGAGACCCCCAGGACCTGGTCCTGTTGCGGGGTCAGACTGACCCTCTGTGCTTTAGTCTGCTCAGGAGTGAGAGTGAGTCCCAGGCCCTGGGCCTGCCAAGGTGTGAGGGTGATCCCTAGGGTCTGGGCCTGTTGAGGGGTCAGGCTGATCTTCTGGGCCTTGGTCTGCTCAGGAGTGAGGGTAATCCCTAGGGTCTGGGCCTGTGGAGGGGTCAGGCTAATCCTCTGGGTCTTGGTTTGCTCAGGAGTAAGAGTGATACCCAGGGCCTGGGCCTGCTCAGGAGTGAGAGTGATCCCCTGATCCAGGACCTCCTGAGAGGTGAGAGTAATGTCTTTTGCTTGGATCTGCTGGAGGGGTAGAACTGTTCTTTGGGTAACTGTGACTCCAGATATCTGTACTTGTTCAGCAGTTGTTTGGGGGATTTGCATTTGCTCTGGTTTTTGTAATGCTAGAAAGCCCCTTGGAGTGGATGTCTGCTCAAGGATGCCAGGAACTGTCAGCTGAGACCCTAATTCTTGCTCCTGTTCTGCTGTGGGAGGAAAGCTCTGTGTTTTTATCATGTGTTCATGACTAGGAGGACCACTCGGAGCCTGTGGCATTGAAACTGAAGATATCTGAGCTTCCTCAGGGACAGGCTTTGGGAGGGGCTGTGCAAAGCCAAGGAGGGTCTTGGAAGAGGAGGGCTGCTTCTCATCGGGGTGCTCCATCGCGTCGGGATCCACTTGGAATATCTGCACTTGACTTGCCAGGGGTTTCAGGACTTTCATCCACCTGGGTGTTAGCACCACTGCACTCTGGGTGAATGTCTTTGACAGCTCTTTAGCCTGGGGCTCGGTCTTCACTAGCTGTTTCCACTTGCTCCCTTTCAGCCTCTGACCGTCATCTGCATCTCTCATGGCCTTCAGCTTCTCCTCTGGCCCTTCTGTTTTTTGTCTCCACTCTTCCAGCTGCTCTGCTCTCTCCCTTCCTCTCTGCTTTTGCTCACTCCGCCTTTGAAGTCTTTGCTCTTCTTTCCAGGCCTCCTCTTCCTGCTTCTGTTGCTCTTGCCTTTCATCCTTCATCCTTCTGTCCTTGTAGTCTCTGCCCACTGTTGTGCTGTCCCTTTCTCCCTCTATCTCTTCCAAGAGTGTTTGAACTAGTTTCCTAATCACTGGGTCTGTCATCTCACTTAAGAGAAAGTTGCTGATTTCAGCCTTGGTAGCCATGAATGCTTGCTTAAGCTGCTGTGCTGTAGTGGGGGCTAACTTTTGTTTGCCGACTATCTCTCTAAATTGTCCCTTTCTTGCATCTTTGTATGTCCTCAAGGTTTTAATCACAGTTTCAGTCACTTTTTGGATGTATTCCTCCATTTTTGACTTTATGGTGTTTAATTTTTCAACTTCTGTTCTTCCTAACGCGTCCTCCTCATCCTGTATACTCTTGGGATCGAAAGCCTTCCCTACATTATTCATTTTTTCTCTTAGGAAAGCCAATATGGCTCTTTGAAATGATTCTAGATTAGTGAGTTCACTCCTGCCTTCGGGGCTCCCTGACGTCTGTTTAGGGGTCCTGGACTGTAATTTACCACGTTGTTTTGTGGAGCCCGGCATGTCTTCAGTCTTCCCTGGCACGGGCTTTTTCCCTTTGGTTTCTGTTTTTTGTGGCTCTAGGGGCTCCAGCTGGATTGTCTTGGGCAGTTCTATTTCAGTCTTGGCTTCTTTTTCCTTTGGCCTAACAGTGAGTTCCATTTTAGCCTCTGATGACACGGGGCTTTTTCCAAGTGAATATTCTGATCTGACCTTCTTGAGCCGTTCCCACATGCTCCCTGTTCTGCCCTGGACTCCTTGGCCCTTCGGTCTGCCTTCTAAAAAGGATTTTTCATCTTTTCGCTTCATGTCCAGTGCTTGTAGATCAGAGAATTCACTAGTCTCCATCTCCAAGACTATCATTTCCTCCTCCAGATTTGCAGCCAAAGTCTCGACTGACTGTGGGGCTGGGAGGTACTGCTTTCTCTGGCCGTGATCAACCTGACCTTCAGCTTGCAGTTTAGCTGCGTCTGGAGCTGCTTCGCCTTGGGCTACGTATGTCATAGTCGAGTCCCACTTCACTGCAGGGACTCCGGCCCCCTTCTTCTGGGACTCATCTATAATATTTTCAAGCTCTTCGTTTAAAAGACTGTCAATCTCCCCCCGCTCCATTTCTTTGCCTATGGGTGCCTGTGGAGACATCGCAACTAATGTTTTCAAAGGTACAGTTGGGAACAATAGTTGACGTCCTAGAAAATTTTTAATTCGAATAAGTTGCTCGCTCTTTTCCTCACTCTCTTTAAGTCTCTGATGAAGCATTTCATTTTCTTCACAGAGCTCTTGGAAGACCTTCTGTGCGATTTCTTTTTCTGTTTCTTCTTCTTCTTCCTCTTCTTCTTCTTCACTCATGTTGTTAAATTGAAAGCTCATAAGTTTTAGCTCCTCGTTGACTGTACTCAAGGCTTTGGAGAGATTCAGCACTGTTCCTGAGATGTATTTGATGGCGTTGTTTTCCAGTTTGGTGAACATGCCTGTGTTGATGAGTTCCTGTAGCATGTCTTGAATTTCTGAAACTTTAGTGTTTAACGCAAATTGGTCGCAGATCATCTGATCCGGTCTTAAAGCATGGGCTGTGGCAGGTCGCTTTACAACGCGTTCCTTCCAAGCTTTCCAGAGAGTACCGCGAGTCACTGGGAGAAAAACGAAACAATGCAGTGTCATTTCTTCTTTTCTGTTGTGCCTAAGGAGCTTAACCTCAGCTCCTGAGTACAGACAGGACAAACACTCATCAGAAAGGTTTAATGTGTTTGATTTTATAGTCATTAGCCAAAGGTGAGATAGCCATGATCTCACTTAAGCCAGATAGTGACAATACTTTAGGGAGAGAGACAAGCCTCCAGTGCACAAGAACGTGAATACCATGTAGATGCTCCACCCTATAAGAGCAGCAGCTGCACTGGCCTTGCCTATAGGCTGCATATATAGACTTCCCTCCAAAGATTGCTTCCCCCAAAAGAAAGCAGGGAGAGTAATAACTTTTTTTTTTTAAATAAGGTCTCCTGAATAGTTTAAAATTAGTATGTAGACCAGGCTGGCCTCAAACTCACAGAGATCTGCCTGCTTCTAAGCCCAGAGTGCTGGATTAAAGGTGTGCACCACCAACGCCCTTGTGTGCCACCATGCCCAGCTGTACTTTAGTTTTTGAAACAGAGTCTCTCCTGAATCCAAAGCTCATCAAATCAGTGACCCTGTCTGGCCAGCACGGCCCAAGGACCCACCAGCTCTGGAACTACAGATGGCCTTGGCTGCACTCTAAGTTTGTATGTGGATGTTGGGGACCCACACTCACGACCTCGTGCTTGTGTGGCAAGTACTCTTCTGACTGAGATGCGGTAGGATTGAATGAAACAGAGCTTCACTGTGTGCTCTTTATCCCAACCCAGCCATCTCTGGGCAAATTTCACTGAGTGGCATCTTATAATGTTACCTGATTGTTTCTCAAGATTCCTAAGGATGATGAACACAAGGAAAAGTCTGAGAAACTCTGGCAACTAAGAGGGAGATAAGCAGATATGACAGCCGAAGGTAATGCGGTGCTCATATCCAAAACGGGTGGGGGCCAGGAGGTGCTCATATCCAAAACGGGTGGGGGCCAGGAGGTCTGAATATATTAAGCGGTTTAACTAACAATAATGTGCCAATGTTAGTTTCTTTCTCCTTTCCTTTTTCTTTTTGGTTCTTTGAGATGGGGTTGAACTTGCTGTGCAGTCAAGGCTGCCTCTGGATCCTCTTGACTTTACCTCTCAAATACTGAATTATAAGTGTGAGCAACCACACCTGGCTTCAACTTTGACTTCTTAAATATAACTAGGGTACATACTAATGTGAGAGATATAATCAAAGGGTGTCTTAGTTAGGGACTCTATTGCTGTGACAGAACACCATGACCAAAAGCTAGCTGGAGAGGAAAAGGTCAATTTGGCTCACACTTCCAGGCCATAGTCCATCACTGAAGGAAGTCAGGACAGGAACTCACACAGGGCAGGAACCTGGAGGCAGGAGCTGATGCATAGGCCATGGAGGAGTGCTGCTTACTGGCTTGCTCCTCATGGTTTGCTTAGCCTGTTTTCTTAAAGAACCCAGGACTGCCAGCCTAGGGATGGCACCACCCAC